>JAQPPZ010009936.1:0-240109 GCA_028583015.1 Wollemia nobilis
GTGATGACCAAGTTTTCTTTCTAGGCTTGCACCCAATAGCTATAGCTCAACACTCAAAATTGGATGGACCAAAACAAAGTTTTTGATCCAACCTCCAGAGTAGGCTAGTTCCTTGTCAACTTAAGCAGGGTTTTGACACAAATATGCTCACTTAGGGTTTGAATTTTAGGGTAAGAAAATGCTAGGGTTAGAGAAATGTGAACAATAGTGGATGGATAGGCTAACAACATTGCACCACCATAAAAATATCTGAAAATCTAATTCAAAGATACATAACTTAGATCAACATTATTGCACCCAGGTGTTGTAGGTGAGTTGGAGAGGAGAGGGCAATCCTCCAAGGGAGGTCCTAGGTTCAAATATCCATCCTACCAAAAAGCTGAATTGGGTATCCAAAATCCAATTGATAATGTTGGTGCGGGCAGGGTCGAGTGTGACTCCCGGGTGACTTTGATGGTGTAGAACCCCCTATTCGTGGTCTCTCAGACCAAGGCGGCTTCGCAAGGGGTTTTTCACTTAAAAAAAGAAAAGAGATCAACATTATTGCAAATTAAATGACTCTTCATTCATTAAAGCACATAGAGAAATATTGCAGACATCGATTTCAATATCTAGACAATGCTAATCCAAATAACAGAATTCACCAATATCTAGATTTTATAGAAATGCACTTCCTAACAATAAAGATCAATTTTAGAAGCAGATTTAAATTACTTTAACAACTAGTAATCCATTAATTTGGCATAAACTAACCACTTAAGTATTCATATAAATACAACTAAAGAGTTTGAACCTCTGATATCAAGCATGAAGATACAAATTTTGAGGTGAAGATCAATGTAAAGTTCTTCCATTAGCTCTTTGTAATATTTATAGTAGCACAGGCAAACAAACTAGAAACAACCCTTTAAAAATGAGGGTTCGACCTCTACTTATAGTTTTTGCAAAAATTAAAAATACAAAGAACATTACAAAGATTTCATTTTGACAGCACAACAAAGAGTTTTATAGGCATTTTCTTACTGGTACGTCTTTTGAGAAATCCGCTAAAAATAGTCTGCCATGGTAGCTTGGGGCCTCTGCAACTTGCTGGATGTTTGATGCAATTGGAGTTTGAGCTATTGGAAATCATGCATTATTGTCGATTCTTATTGGATGCTATCTTCCACCGTCGATCTGTAACCACTTATGGTTTAGCTTTCTTGAAAACCCTTGACGCTTCATCTTCTTCTTCCAACTGACTATTCCAATTTTTGTGGAGAAATGTCTCTAAATACTTCATATTCTTTGACACGATCCTCACCGTTGATCCCCCTTATTGTATGGCTCAGATTTATTCTGATACAAGCTTATTATAATGAAGGGGAGCACACAATGCCATTTCGCTTTAAAATACTGGTGACATCATCATTTTGCCTTTAAAATTATAGAATTGCCAATTTGGCTCTCACATAACCTAAAAGCTAAGAAGGAACGAATCCACTCTTTGTTCCTTAGATTTCTTCATTGTCCATAAGGTATTCACCAATCCGCACAAAAATATTGATGTTATTCTTTCTCCATGAATTTTAAAAATTCTATTATGGGTTGAGCAAGTGCATTGGTATATGATCATCAATTTGGACCCATCATAGTGCAACATGACCTTTTCTCCATTCCACACTCTCCTAAGAATAAAACATTTCACCTTGTCACTGTTCTGGAAAGGAGAGGTCAAAATCACCTTTAGTCATGAATCCGCATCTGCCTTGGCTATAACATTCTACCTTGTCACCATTTCGGATGCAAATGGTTAATGGGTTTTTCGAAATTGGGCCTTCCAAAACTTAGCTGCTCGTGAATCTTCCAAAATATCGGGCAGTTGCCAATCTGCACTTTTTTATTGCTAATGTCATTTACTCTTAAAAACATTTGCGGATTTGAGAGGCGTTGCCAGTACATAACCAAACACAAAGGAAATATCCTAAAATCACTTCGAGTGTGAAAATACTCTAAGTTGCAGGAAGAATCATGCTTCTTGTTGCAAATCTACTCCAAAATACATTGTAAGGTGTGTGCAATGGAGACCTCACTTACACAAAAAATTTAAAATTTTCCTAAGTATGTCACCATTTTGGGCCTACATTCTGGCGCCTCTCGGGTGGATTTGCTCGCAAAAACAATAGAACTCAAAGTCTTATCCATTGGGCCACAAATTCAAACATATCTATCTTCAAAAACATATTTTATAGAATAACTTCCATATAAACACTACTCTCTGAAAATTCTAATAGTTTGTGATGAGGCCTGGAAATGCCTCAATCATAACATGTTTTGAACACTAAAAATGCCTATAAACTCTTATGTTTTATCTGATATGTTAGTTAAGTTGATTCAATATGTTGTATATTAACCATTTTGCATGATCAATGTATTTGAAATATTATATGCTGATTTTACAGACTTTTTGCATAGTTTTGTGTTCTTTTTGCTATGATTTGCTACAATGGGATATGCTTAGAATAATAGCAACATTTCACTAATTATGTTTTGATTTGTCTCAAGCATTTATTTCACCTAAATCGGCAACAAGATGCAAGCAAACTGTTGCTGTGCAGCAAAAACTGGTCTTTCCCATGTAAATTCCAGCCAGCTGTCCATAAATAGCAAGGCATGGAATTCACATGAGGAAAGGGATGAAGACCATTGGAATTTGATCTTAGGAGATAACCCACCTGAGAGATGCAGAAGGAATCACGGAAAAGCATACATTTGTTCATTCCGAAGTATCTTCGGAATGAACAGATATCTTCGAAATGAAAGAACACAGCATCTTCGAAATGAGCGGATCTTCGGAATGAAGAATGCAAGTATCTTCGAAATGAGCGGATCTTCGAAATGAAGCATGCAGTATCTTCGGAATGAGCGATCTTCGAAATGAGAATTGCATTGTCTTTGGAATGAAGCCACTTATCTTCGGAATGAAGAACAGAATGTGTTTTTGACCTGTTGACCGATTTTTGAAGCCAAAAAAAGGGAAATAAAGGTTGGAAAAGGTAAAGGGAAAGATCTTCCATCTGTCTTTGCCGTCATTGCCGACCAAAGTCATCATTAAGGGAAAGATCAAGTTTTAGTCCTCTTCTAGGATAAAACCAGAATTTGTTGCAGCATTGTAGGATTAGATCTTTTGAGATATTCTTTGTTTGTAATCAGATCATAGGATAGCTATAAATATTGCTCCCATTCAGGTTGAGCCTAGTAGGTAGAAAAGGAGATAGAAAATAGTGAAAAGAGTAAGGAAGCTAGCAGAAAATACAGAGTATAGGTAGAAATTGACTGTTACAGTCCTGTAATAGTTTTTCAGCAGAATTCTTGTAATCATGTCTTCTGATCAATAAAGTGCACCAGTTCTATTTCATATTGCTTGTAAATGAGTGTAATTAAGATTTAGAGAGAGAGAGAGACTTACACCTTCTTCTGGACAAAGAGGCTGGCCACTTCCAGACCTAGGAGGAGGACTAATAAAGCAGGTTTTTATTCTGATTTTGCTATAGCAGAATGAGTTGTAGAACTTGTTATTTCAATTGCTTGTAAACAGTTGACAATATTTGCAGTCTTAGTTTATTTATGCTTAGATTAACCTTGTGCTTAATGTTTTAGTTGCAATCTTACTTTCAGCAAAGCTTCCACTTTATTTTAGATTGTTATTTTTAGAATTTACTATTTTTCAGCAATTTCCTGCATTTTATGTTTTGCTGTTAAAACCTGAATAGAAGATTGACAACCTTCTGTTGCAGAACTTTGACAGTTTTTATTTCCACATTAGATCTAGACTTTCATTACTGCAAAAGTAATTAGATTTCCTTTCCGCAATTAGAATCAGACTTTCAATTCTGCAACTGTTATTTCTGCAATATAATTAGGTCTTATTCTGCAATTGTAATTAGGACTTCATTTCTGCAGTTAATGATTAGTTTCCAATTCTGCAACTTAGATTAAGGTTTATTTCATGCAATTTAGAGATAGGAATGTCCTAAAACCCCCCACACAACCGGTTTCACCAATAAGACCTGTTGCTCTAAATTGACCTAAGTTATAGCTGTTTCACTTCTTCTTCTGCAGATAGCCTTGTACACTGCCCTGGATTGACAGATTCATTGAGAATTAATGATGGTATAACGACTACGCATCATTTTGGCACCGTTGTCGGGGAATAGTGTTGTTAGAAGAAAACAAATAGTCCAATAGCTGTAATCAGACTAAGCTGTGAGAATTCAGGTTAAAATCTGAATACAACAGTTGAGGAAGATAACAACTATTGACTTAATTTATGTCATTTAGGAGTAGACATGAATGAATAAGTCTAGGGATGAAAAAGGTAGAACTACCCCAAAGGATCCTTGGCTTGTTCCATTAAGGAGATCTTCACGCTTAAGGGGTGAATCACCTGTGTTTGAATTACCTAAAAGATTGATAGAAAAATCACCAGTCTCACCATCATTAGAACATTCTGAGATAGGAAAATCACCAATTTTATCATCATCAGAATATCCTAAGAAAGACAATTCATCAGACTCATCATCAACAGAGAGGCTTGGACCTCTTGAGAGAACAATTTGGGAAGCTTTAACTTCTCCCAACAAACAGGAAACTATGGCAGAAGGAGGCAATATAGATGGCCAACATGGCTATGTTCATAATGAAGGAGATGATCAGGATATACTCCAACCGTCCAGAACATTTGAATATCCTATTCGTCTGAATCCAACACAAAACTCTCCCATGAAGACCATTTCACCTTCAGTACTCCCAACCTTTCGAGGTGTTGTATCTGAAGATCCTGACCAGTTTTTGTTTGAATTCAAGGTAGTGTGTCAGACCTATGATTATATAAATGACAATCAAAAACTTAAGGTTTTTCCCTCAACTCTCAAGGATTCAGCATTGCGCTGGTTCATGAGCTTAGAGCCAAATTCCATAAGAACCTGGGATCAAATGGAGACTGTCTTTTTAGACAAATATCAAGAATATTGCCGTGTAAGGAATAGAAAAGATGAGTTATTCAGAATCAAGCAGGAAGATGATGAGACATTGGAAGATTATCTTGATAGGTTCTCCTTTGTTCAAAGGAGATGTGGACTTGTAGAACCAGAATTATGTAAAACCATATTTTTGAGAGGATTGCAAGATGAATCCAGAGAAGTTCTGGATTTGATGGGAAAAGGGGATGTAACCACTCTCAGTAATGAGGAAATTATGGATCTCTATAGGAATTACTCTCGCACTAAGCAGAGAAGAAGAAAAAGCCGCACAAATGGCACTGATGTAAAGGACCTGATAGAGGAACTTGCAAATTTCAAAACTGATATCCTAGTGCATCTAAACACTACTTTGGGGGAAATGTCTGCAAAAGCAAAAAACATAGAACCTTTGGCAATTTATTGCCCAAGATGTAGAAATAAACATGCTTTGCAGGAATGTCCTTTGAATAAAACATCTATCTCAGCCATTTGTAGTATCTGTTCAAAAAGGCATTCAACTGATCAATGCCACCTGCTACCACAACTCAAAACTGTGTTAGAAAACCAGACTGAGGAACTCAACTATATTGGACCAAAACAAGGGGGAAATTTCTCTCAATATCAAAATCCCCCTCGTTTTCCTACAAATTGGGGGCATAATCCTAGTACTATGCCTTGGGGACAATCAGAACCACCCCAACGTCCTTGGAATTATCCTCAATGGACAAATTCCCAAGAATGGCCACAATCAAATTGGAGTAACCCAGCCTAGAATCAGAATCAAAACAACCCCTCATGGAATCAAAACAACCCATCTTGGAATCAAAACAATCCAGCTTGGAATCAAAATCAGGCTAATCCACATTGGATGCAAAACCAACCACAAGTGGAATCAACAATACCAATCCTATCCAAGGCAACAAAGGAATCAAGGTCAAAATCAGCATTTGTTGCCTCGCACCTAATCAAAATTTTCAAGAAAAACAACAGCAAACACAACAAGTGAAACAACCTCAATTGCCAGCTCAGCCAATCACTAATCCAAACAGTGTGAGACAGACACCTCCTGTCTATGTGGCTGAAGCTGAAGAAAATGTTGAAATTAATGTTCTTGATTGTAGTGACATCCAACTTCGTTCAGGAAAAATTGTACCTGAACCAGTTTCAATTGAAATCAAAGAAAATGAAGAGCAAGAATCATCAGAACCAGAGAGAATCCAACCAACAATAGAAACAGAAAAATTGGAACCAACAATAGAGAAAGAGACACAAGCAGAACAATTACCAAGGATAATTCCATATCCTGAAAGACTTAATGCAATACCAAAAAATTCTGAGTCAGAATTGGTCAAAGAACTCAAAAAGTTGACTATCTCATTGCCCTTATTGCAAGCCATTAAGGAAATACCAGAGATTAACAGTACTGTCCAAAATTTGTGCATTAAAAGAGCAGGAAGAAAGAAGAAAGCATTTCCCAAGACTGATGCAAATTGAAGGAAAGATAGCTGATCTCTTATCTGGAAAACTACTACCTCCAAAGTATAGTGATCCAGGAAGCCCAGTTATCACAGTCACCATAGGTTCAATACCAATATCAAATGTTTTAGTGGATCTAGGAGCTGCAATAAATGTCATGACCAAGGATACAATGGAACAATTACAGCTCAAACATCTCAGCCCCACATTTACAGTTTTAGAAATGGCTGATAGGTCAGTTGCAAAACCTGAAGGAATCATTGAAGATGTCCCTATAGAAGTTTCTTCTTGGGAATTCCCTGCAGATTTTTTGGTTTTACAGCCAAGAAATTTAGCACATGGATATCCCATTATTTTGGGAAGACCTTGGCTTGCAACTGCAGCAGCCTTCATAGACTGCAGATCTGGAAATATGACTATTTCAAATGGTATTGATCTGAAACAGATTTCTTTATATCCTCCTGCAAAACCATCTAGCAAATTTTTAGGTCAGTTATGGTTTTCTGACTCAGAGGAAGAACCAGAAGAGGTCATTTCTACACTAGCTACCTTAGTAGTAAGAGAACACACAGAAGACCTCAGTGACACAGAAAACTTAGAAAATGAAACAATCCTGATGAATGTTCTGCATGAACAAGGTTTAGAAGGGGAAGCAACAAATATCCAACAGTTGATAAGTAATGAGGAGAATCAAAAATCTGAAGATGAACCATCTGTGCTATCACAGGGAAACTCTGTTTCACTACCACATGGATGGCACCATCATCCGATTTTTCCTTCTCACTATTCCATACAAGATATGCTTCCCTCAAGCAGCAATAAAACAGAAACCGCTTCTTTTCTCCCATCTCAGCAATGTCCTCTTAATCCCTTAATTACCAAGTATGAAGGAGTGAATTCAGTCCTTCTAAATACAAAACAAATAGAAGTCCAACCAGGCAAATTTTTGAACATCTACAGCCAACTTACTAGGGAAGAGGAAGAAAAACTGATAGTTGTCTTGCAGAAGCATGTTCATGCTTTTGCTTGGAACTACAAAGATATGTCAGGAGTTCATCCTGATATATGTACCCATAGAATCTATACTGAAGAAGTCAAGCCAGTCAGACAACCTCAAAGAAGATTGAATCCTGCCTTAAGAGATATTGTGAAAGAAGAAATTGAAAAACTCCTGGAAGTAGGATTCATTTACCCAATTTTTGATAGCCAATGGGTTTCTCCATTGGTAATAGTTCCTAAGAAAAATGGAAAAATGAGAGTATGTGTAGACTATAGAGAATTGAATAAGGTGACATACAAAGACCATTTTCCATTACCTTTCATAGATCAAGTGTTAGATACTCTTGCTAGAAAAAGATACTTTTGTTTTCTTGATGGATTTAGTGGATATAATCAAATTCAGATTGCACCTGAAGATCAAGAAAAACAACTTTTACATGTCCATGGGGAACATTTGCCTATAGGGTTTTACCTTTTGGTTTGTGTAATGCCCCAACAACTTTTCAACGAGCAGTCCTAGCAATTTTTGCTGATCTGACCACCAAAAGCGTTGAAATTTACATGGATGATTTCACAGTATGTGGACAAACTTTTGATTTTACATTGGAAAATCTTGATAAAGTCTTAACTCGCTGTGAAACATACCACTTATCCTTAAATCCAGATAAATGCTTCATGATGATGAAGGAAGGGATAGTTCTTGGTCATCACATCTCTCCTGAAGGGATCCAAGTTGACCCAAAGAAGGTTGAAATCATCAAGAATCTCCTTCCTCCTAAAACTCAGACTAATGTCAGAAGCTTCCTAGGACACATTGGTTTTTACCGCAGGTTTATTCCCAACTTTAGTACAATAGCCAACCCTATGTTTGCCCTATTGACTAAAGATTCTAAATTCTCCCTGGACTGCAAAGTGTCGGGAAGCATTTGAAGCTCTGAAAGAGAAATTGATAACTCCACCTGTGCTCAGAGGACCTAATTGGACATTACCATTTCACATACAAACTGATGCCTCCAATACAACAATTGGAGCAGCATTAGGACAAATTGATAATGGTGAACATTATACCATATACAACATTAGCAAGAACTTGACAGGAGCCGAGAAAAATTATACAACAACTGAGAAGGAATTCCTAGCAGTAATTTATGCCATCAACAAATTCAGGCATTATATCACAAGGTTATCAAATATTTATTCACACAGATCATACAGCCATTAAGTATTTGATGAATAAACCTATGGTAAGTGCAAGAATTATTCGTTGGTTGTTGTTGTCTGCAAGAATTTGATATCACTATAATCAACAAACCAGGAAAAGCTAATGTTGTGGCAGATTTCTTGTCCAAGGTTGCAGAACACAGATGAAGGGGAATTAGTTGATGACACTTTTCCTGATGAAAAACTATTTGCTATATCAGTTCAATCACCTTGGTTTGCAGATATAGCCAATTATTTGGTCACAGGGAAAGTTCCTCCACATTTCACCTCAAAACAAAAAAAACAATTGATCAAACAGAGTTCTTCTTTTGAATGGATTAAGGGTATGCTTTTTAAGTGCAGTCCTGACCATGTGTTACGTAGGTGCATCCGAAAGGATGAAGTGTATGATATCCTTAGAGCTTGTCATGATGAACCCTCAGGTGGACACTATTCTGTAAAAAGCACAGTTAGGAAAATCTTGGGGATAGGATATTATTGGCCATCTCTTCACAAGGATGTGAAAAAGTACATCAGGCATTGTGATGCATGCCAAAGAATGGGGAAACCCACTCATACAAATGAGATGCCACTGCAGCCTCAAATGGTTTTAGAACCATTTGAGAGGTGGGGGCTTGATTTTGTAGGACCTATTGATCCACCTTCTCAAGGAAAGGTGCATATTCTAGTATGCACTGATTACCTGACAAAGTGGGTAGAGGTGCGTGCTTTTAAACATGCTCGTGAAGAGAAGGTCGCTGATTTCTTGTATACTCAGATTTTTTAGAGATTTGGAGCTCCACGGTCTATCACCACAGACCAAGGACCCCAATTTGCATCCAAAGTCATAAAAGCATTTACAGAATTGTATGAAATCAAACATAGGAAATCATCACCTTACCACCCACAAGCAAATGGCCAAGGTTGAAGTAACAAACAGGGAACTAGAACGCATCTTGACAAAAATAGTAGCTTTTCATAGGAAAAATTGGCTAGATAAATTACCTGAAGCAGTTTGGGCCTACAATACTACTTGGAAGTCCACTACTGGATTCACACCTTATGAACTAGTCTTTGGTAAAAAGCCTCTCTTACCTATTGAATTTGAGCTACTAACATTGCGCACAACACTGGAAATTGGAATTGACTTGTCGCAGGCATAGACAGACAGGATTCTGCAGCTGAATGCATTGGATGAACTTAGATTGGATGCTCTGCACCAAACTGAGGTAATTCAGGAGCAGAGGAAGCTGTGGCATGACAGTCACATTCAGCAGAGGAAACTTCAACAAGGAGATTGGGCTTTACTGTTTGATTCTCAATATGAAGACTTCCCTGGAAAACTAAGAACTAGATGGTTGGGACCTTACTGGATTGAGGAGGTATTTAACAATGGAGCAGCTCGTTTATCCCCTATTGATGGGTCACGAAGAAAGTTGGTAGTGAATGGACATCGCCTCAGGGTATACCATACACCTCTGACTAAAGAAGAATTCTTGCAGCAACTTGATAGTTTGGATACACAAAAGTTGGAAGAGATTCCCTCTTCCACTTCAAAACAATCAACATGATCAGTGGATTTCAAGAAAAAATAGAAAATACAAAAAAATCAGAAAACAGAAAACAAAAAGATGAATAAATTCTGAGTATGAATTCCTTCACGGGCATGGTTTCAGGGAAATCATGAAATTCCTTCATGGGCATAGTCAGGATCAAGAAAAAAAAAAAAAAAAGAGAGAAAAGGAGAGGTAAAAAAAAAAAAAAAAAAGGGGAAAATCAAGAAAAAGAAGAGAGAAAAATGAATAACTCAAGAAGTGAAAACCTTTTCTTAAGGCACTACTGAGTTGGTGTGCATGAAAACCAGTTTTCTGGCATGCATAACCTTGAGAAATTTCTGAACCATCATTGTACAAATTCACCAAGTGCACTTGTTTTGAAATGTTGCAGAAAATCTCAGCAGAATATCAACAAAGGCAGTCATTCTTCAAAACTGGCATTAACTATTTTTATCAGGTATATATTTCTTACATTTCTTCATTGTAAAATGATTAGTATATAGTATGTGACAATTGACCATTAGCATAAAAGGTATTCATAAGAGTTGGCATACTTAAAAACATGTTTTGAGAATGAAAATATTGATTTCTGCCTAATCTTCGAACAAGAATGCCAAAAATAGTGCCTATTGTATTATCTTCAGATTGAAATTGTCTTCGAAATGACAACAAAATGAATGTTGCACTTTGTCTTCAGAAAGAAAATTTGTCTTCAGAATGAAACTTGGTCTTCGAAATGACGACTTGCTGCATCATCTTCGGAATGAAGATCTATCTTCGAAATGAAGATCTATCTTCGAAATGAAGATCTATCTTCGGAATGAAGATCTATCTTTGAATTTTTTATTTGGAATGAGGATTGATCTTCGGAATGAGGATTAATCTTCGAAATAAAAATTTTGCAAAGAAGATTTGTCTTCGGAATGAAGACCTGTCTTCGGAATGAAGTCATAATCTTCGGAATGAGGATTTGTCTTCGGAATGAAGACTTGTCTTCGAAATGAGGTCATAATCTTCGGAATGAAATTTTGTCTGCACAATTAGTTATAATCTTTGGAAAGAGCATTTCCACGTGGCATCCAAGAAGACAAGGTACGACAAAATCAAATTTTTTAGTTGCATGCGAGGAAGGAACACGTGTCAGTCAGCACATGGTTTGTTTTTGCACTCATTGGAAATACGGAGAACGTGACCAACCATATGCCACCAGTTTTTAATGCCAATTAACATGCACGTGAGAATCTGCAAAACTAATGAGGTGGATCTGACGGCAAGGACATCCATGCAATTATCAACGAATAGGTGTACAGTGCAAAAGTAGAAATGTGTGCCATCTTTCTTTTCGAAGACGTGTTGCGAAGTACAGTGCACAGGTTACGGTTCATTCCGAAGAAGCAGACGAGAAACAGGGCAACGAAGGTTTCAAACTAAAACTCTGCAAATCTGCAACAAAAAATGGCCAGAGATCCAGCAGAAGAACAGCAGCCACAGTATACGATTTTTAAACAAAAAAAATGGGGCGAAAGATCAGAACAGAGCCTGTAGATACCACTTACCTCCGAGAAAATCTGGCAGTTGTGCAGATTTTTGAAGACGGAGGGTTTATGCCATTTCTGGATAAATTCAATGGGTCTTCTGAAGATTTGGCTGGCATGTTTGCCCATACGTTCAGAAACAACCGAGCACATGTTAACGGCATGACTATTGAGGTAAGCCCTAAAATTTTAAGTCAGATTACAGAGCCGCCATTAGAAGGGATTTCAATTTCTAGATCCGGCAAGAACACATTGGCAAATGTAGTTAATCAGTTTGTAGAAGAAAATGATAGAGAACCAGAGTACTTAACCCATAACAACACATGCAAAGGGTTAAAAAGGGCCAGCCTGCAGGAACCCTGGGATGAAGTAGCCACCTGGGTAATTAAATTCCTAACCTGTGAAGGGCAGTATGTGCTGTTATCAGGGCATCATTTGCGAATTTTGAACCATCTCAGACATGGTGGGCAACAACCAGAAGTTAGGGTAAATCTTCCCCTGTATCTGTATCAAGAGTTAAAGAACATGGCAAAGAGATATCAGGAGGGTAAAGGAAGCCTTCGCCATCATGGCCTCATCAAATTAGTTTGCCAACACCATTTCAGAGGAAACCCTAGGAGTTTTGACAGGTTTTACTCTACCCTAAATGATGTCATTTTTGGGGATGAAAGTGAGGAAGAAGAAGAACCAAATGCTGCTGATGTTGCTGCAGAAGAGGAAACAACTGCTACAAAAAATGTTGCAGAAGATGCTACAGAAGAAACTGCAGAAGGTGCCCCTAAAGCTGTTACAGAACTACACCCCACAACAGCAGCAGAAAACCTTGCTCCTGAACCCTCAACTTCACGAGCTAAGAAACAAAAGAGAAGAGGATCTGGAACTGGCAGCAGAGCAGAAAAACAAAAGAAGGTTCATTTTGCTGAAGCTGCAACTGATTTGTCAGAACAGAGAAGTGAAGCACTTAACCAAACAGAGGCAGAAACAACAAGGGAAATAGAGGCATCTGAAACTGACCCCATGACCCCTGTTGTCACCAAAAAATAGAGCAAAAAGAAGAAGTTTGCATCTAGAACTAGGAGGTCTACAAGAATCCATTTGAAAGAAACTGCAGAACAGGTCATGGAGGAAGAAGATAGACCAAGCAGCCCAGATGTCACAGAGATACAACCAGCATCTGAAAACTTTCCAGAATTCCCTGAACAGATAGCTGAGGCAAAAACTGAGCAGGATGGTTTGGAGGAGGCTACAGTTCAACAAGCTATAGATATGGTAGATACCCTTATAGACAGTCTCACAGAGCCTCCTGAACAAGAACAAACTATTGCAGAAGAAGAGGAAAATTTGGTTGAACAGCCAACTGCAACTGATTTGTCTACATCAACTTCTGAAGCAGAAATAGAAGTAGAAGACATCACAGAGCAGCTGAGGGCAGCAAGGAGTGTTGTCAAAACACAGACCAGGTGGATTTCAGAGAAAGAAAGCATCATTGAGATGCAAGAAAGAAAAATTGTAGAGCTTCAGCAGGAAGTGGCAGAACTGAGAAAATTGTTGTCACAATCTGAAAAACAGCCAGCTATATCCCATGATGAAGATAATTTGGCTCAATTGCTTCTGGGTCTATCAAGGACAGATGACTCTGTTGAGGCAGACATAGGAGTCCATCCTAAAACAACACTCCTTCATTCTGAAGAAGTGCCTGTTCATTCTGAAGCAGCACCATCTTATTCTGAAGCATTACCTTCTTGTTCTGAAGATGCTTCAAAAATGATAAAGAATATTGCAGAGGATGTTGCAGATGAGCCACCAACACAGGAACAGTCCCAGCAGCAAGAAAATGTTCAAGTAAGTACTCCTATTGAGGTCCCTGCATTTCAACTTGTTACACTTTCAGTAGAAACAACAGATAAGGGGGTACAAGTAGAAATACTATCTGATGACAATCCCATAGAAATAGCAAATAAGGGGGTGCAAGTAGAGTTATTGACAGATGAACAACTAGTGGAAGTGGCAGAAAAAGGAGTTCAGATAAATCTGTTGCCTAGGATCCCCCCTGTAGTCAGACCACCTAATACTGTGTCTCTAGAGCAGTACAATGCAGACATAGCTAGCTGGATGATTAGATATGAGCAGCTTGCCACTAAAACTGAAAAGTTCAAATTGGAAGCAAAATAGCTAGAAGCCAAGGACACAGAAATTCAGGCATTGAAAGAAAAGGTGTCTGACTTATGCCAAATTGCTGAATTTTTAGTCCAATTTAGACGACCAGCCAGATTTTACAGCCTTATTTTGAAGGAAAAATACCTCAGATGGCAGGTCATGAGGATTACTTCAAACCTTCCATATAAATTGGACACTATTGAAGATTTTTTGGAGGCATATTTTGACAGTCCTTTTGAGCAGAAAAATCTCCTGTGTGAACTATTTTTACACAGTTTCTTCATTCCAGAGGAAGTTGACTCTCATCCTCAAATCTACATTGGAGATGTTCAGTTGAGAGCATTTATGTCTACTTTGCGGAATCAGCTTTACTGGGATCAAGAGAAAAGGCAGAATAAAGTGATTGAAACAAGGGCTGAGTTGTTAGTCAGAGCAATCCAGCCAAATCACCTAGTTATCACCAGGCAACACTTCTCAATGATGAACAGGGATGATATTAAGAGAATGTACTTGAACAATTTGAGGGACTGTGTGGCCAGATTTAACAATTTCTGTGATCACAATTTCTTCCCAGAATTGTCAGTATGCAGAGACAGATGGAATGAACTTTCCATGTCTTTGAGGAAAAGAGAACCTATCTCCCCCATCAACTTAGAATGGTCCAGAAGAAGAGCAGAAGGTGTAGTCCAACTGATTCAGATCATGCAACATAACTGGATAGGTCTCAGGTTCAGGCCTCCGACCATCATTACTCCAGTTCCATTCTACTTTGAGGAAGATGCCCAGCCTGATGAACAATTTGAAGATTGGCTCAGAAACATTCAAGAAAATAGGGGGTATTACATAGGCAAGAAATTATTCTATAGGTCATGGAATCTAAACATGGACATATGTGATTCCATAGCCCAACATAATGCATGAGGGCATGCATTAATATAAGTTGGGGGAAAATGATGAGGCCTGGAAATGCCTCAATCATAACATGTTTTGAACACTAAAAATGCCTATAAACTCTTATGTTTTATCTGATATGTTAGTTAAGTTGATTCAATATGTTGTATATTAACCATTTTGCATGATCAATGTATTTGAAATATTATATGCTGATTTTACAGCTTTTTGCATAGTTTTGTGTTCTTTTTGCTATGATTTGCTACAATGGGATATGCTTAGAATAATAGCAGCATTTCACTAATTATGTTTTGATTTGTCTCAAGCATTTATTTCACCTAAATCTGGCAACAGTGCAAGCAAACTGTTGTTGTGCAAAAAATTGGTCTTTCCCATGTAAATTCCAGCCAGCTGTCCATAAATAGCAAGGCATGGAATTCACATGAGGAAAGGGATGAAGACCATTGGAATTTGATCTTAGGAGATAACCCACCTGAGAGATGCAGAAGGAATCATGGAAAAGCATACATTTGTTCATTCCGAAGTATCTTCGAAATGAACAGATATCTTCGAAATGAAAGAACACAACATCTTCGAAATGAGCGGATCTTCGAAATGAAGAATGCAGTATCTTCGAAATGAGCGGATCTTCGGAATGAAGCATGCAGTATCTTCGGAATGAGCGATCTTCGGAATGAGAATTGCATTGTCTTCGGAATGAAGCCACTTATCTTCGAAATGAAGAACAAAATGTGTTTTTGACCTGTTGACCGATTTTTGAAGCCAAAAAAAGGGAAATAAAGGTTGGAAAAGGTAAAGGGAAAGATCTTCCATCTGTCTTTGCCGTCATTGCCGACCAAAGTCATCATTAAGGGAAAGATCAAGTTTTAGTCCTCTTCTAGGATAAAACCAGAATTTGTTGCAACATTGTAGGATTAGATCTTTTGAGATATTCTTTGTTTGTAATCAGATCATAGGATAGCTATAAATATTGCTCCCATTCAGGTTGAGCCTAGTAGGTAGAAAAGGAGATAGAAAATAGTGAAAAGAGTAAGGAAGCTAGCAAAAAATACAGAGTATAGGTAGAAATTGACTGTTACAGTCCTGTAACAGTTTTTCAGCAGAATTCTTGTAATCATGTCTTTTGATCAATAAAGTGCACCAGTTCTATTTCATATTGCTTGTAAATGAGTGTAATTAAGATTTAGAGAGAGAGAGAGACTTACACCTTCTTCTGGACAAAGAGGTTGGCCACTTCCAGACCTAGGAGGAGGACTAATAAAGCAGGTTTTTATTCTGATTTTGTTGTAGTAGAATGAGTTGTAGAACTTGTTATTTCAATTGCTTGTAAACAGTTGACAATATTTGCAGTCTTAGTTTATTTATGCTTAGATTAACCTTGTGCTTAATGTTTTAGTTGCAATCTTACTTTCAGCAAAGCTTCCACTTTATTTCAGATTGTTATTTTCAGAATTTACTATTTTTCAGCAATTTCCTGCATTTTATGTTTTGCTGTTAAAACCTGAACAGAAGATTGACAACCTTCTGTTGCAGAACTTTGACAGTTTTTATTTCCACATTAGATCTAGACTTTCATTACTGCAAAAGTAATTAGATTTCCTTTCTGCAATTAGGATCAGACTTTCAATTCTGCAACTGTTATTTTTGCAATATAATTAGGTCTTATTCTGCAATTGTAATTAGGACTTCATTTCTGTAGTTAATGATTAGTTTCCAATTCTGCAACTTAGATTAAGGTTTATTTCATGCAATTTAGAGATAGGAATGTCCTAAAACCCCCCACACAACCGGTTTCACCAATAAGACCTGTTGCTCTAAATTGACCTAAGTTATAGTTGTTTCACTTCTTCTTTCGTAGATAGCCTTGTACACTGCCCTGGATTGACAGATTCATTGAGAATTAATGATGGTATAACGACTACGCATCAGTCTTCCTAGAGAGTAAAGGTTCATATGGAAATGATGCCAAAAATATATAAAACTTACTTGCTCATACAAAGACTGTGTCAAAAATACAGATCTTGCCACTGTCTTCAAAAACTAGACACAACTCTACTCCTTGTATAAGGCCTTATTTCAATAAATGCCTTCACATATAGTCCATTGCTCTTCTGCCTCTATAGGCTTCATGCCTTTATTGCTTACTTCTGACAATTGTCAGAGTCAAAACAAAAAATACAAAACTTATGCATATGTACAAAAAAAAAATGAACTAAGTGTGAGCCCCTCCTGGGCTTGTAACTGATCTATCCAACTCCCCTTCTTCTACGACCTCTTCTTCCTTTTCTTCTTCTTCTCCTTCTTCTTCTTCTTCTGGAGTAGGTGTTTTCCGGCTTCTTTCTCCAGAAGTATTCCCAAACAACTGAACCATTAATTCCAAATATTGTAGGGCTTGTTCCCAGACTTCTTCAGAGGGATTGGATGTTTCCTTGAGCTGCTTATAAACATATTGTAGCTCTCCAATGTCTTCATAGTTAGCAACATTCCCTCTATTCACCATATCTTCCATGAGATCTCTCAAACGGGTAAAATCCATGATCAATTGGACAACTTGTTCTTGGGGTAGTGGCTCTTCTAAAGAATCTATTCTAGATTCATCCTACAAATTATCATTAATGCTCTGTTGGATCTCTTCCATAGATAACAAGTTATGATCCTCCTTCCAGAGGCCTCTGAAGCTAACCTGAACCATTTCCTTATTCAATTCAACAACATCCTTTATCACCTTTTCAATCCTATCAAATAATAGCCAAGCTCTTTGAAGTGCCCTATGCTTTTTAACCACTATCCTGGAAGCAACTCTGGTGAGATTCCATTCTTTATTAGGAATAGGTTTAGCAGATTCACTGAGTCTGCTATCCACCAACCTGTACATTTGTTCTACCGAAATCACCATAGGCTACAACTCTCCAGTGATCTGATCTAGCTCTTTCTGAATATTGGAGAGTAGGTGGCTGGCATCATTCAGATAATCAATAACAAGTTGAAGCCCTAAACATTTCTCCTGGACCTTAGAAAGCAACTCTTTTCTAATCCTTTTCAACTCATTCTTAGAAAAGCCTGTAGATTTAGCTTTCTCAATCTGAAGCTGATGCTTTAAATTTTGAATTTCCTTCACCTGATCTTCATTCAACTTCTTTTGCTCTTCTAACTGGTCCTTTAGTTTATTGGCTTCTTGAAATTTCTCTTGCCAACCCTTAGCCTCTTTTCTCAGAGATTTTTCTACTTCCTTTTGATTATTCAGACTCTTCTTAAGCCTTTCAACCTGTTTCTCCAATTTTTCTACCTTCTCTCTGACTAAATCATTCTTCACATAGAAGGTATCCAAGTGGGCTTTGGCTATAATTAGCTCATCTTCATCAGGAAGCTTATCAATATCTTCTGTGACCTCCTCCACTCGATAATATTGAACAATCATCTCATTCTCAGGTTTTCTCACCAGTGGAGTCATAGATCTTGATATTCTTTGTCTAGAAATAGGATCAACATACATGCTTCTTCTTCTAACAACCATCCTGCTGGAAGGCTTAGTAAGCTTTTCTACCCAATAATCATTTATACTCTGAGTGGTTGCCTGCTCTTTTGACATAGTGATAGGTTTTAAAAAACCAGTAGCCAGAGGAGATGATGACACTAGAAATGAAAGGGTAGACTAAACTGTCGATGATGGGGGTGAGGATATAGTTACAATAGCCTCTATGACAACAATGGACTCTGTAACTACTACTATTGTTGTTGCTGGTAGACTCATGGAAACTGATGCAAGACTAACAATCGGATGGATGGATATACTTGGAACACAATGTCCCATTGATGGTGGTAATGAAAAATATGGAAGTGAAGCAATGGTAGGTGAGGGAGTGGGAACTTCAGATGCTGAAGATGGGATTTGAGGTGGCTATGAGGAAACAGGAGTGACTTGTACCTCGGTGGCTACTGATGACTTATGTGGTGGACTATGAGAGGGAGGAGGTACACTTGTCATGTCTTCTTGATTAGAAAGGGAGGGAGATTTCTTTGGGGACTCATGAGGATGAAGAGGAGAAGAGGGATTAGAAGCCATACCTTCACCTACTGATGTAGGGTGTTCTTGTTCTATCTTCGTATCTTGCTGCTGCTCCTGATCAATCAATTTTTCCATAGCAAAATCAGCTACCTCTTTAGCAATCTCCTCCATATCCAATTTTTGTTTCTTTGAAATCTCTCTTTCCTCTCTTTCTGGAACCCTCTTAGTCCTTCTATGAACCAATTGAAAAGTAGTCATCTCATTCTTAGAATCTTCCTCCAACTCATCTTCTTGCACTACTCCAGAAAGTAATGATTGTTCAAAAATAGGTCGTAATTCAATTGATGTTGCAGGGGTAAAAGAAAGGGGTTTGTACTTAAATCTTTCATCCTTCTTTTTCCAATTGATATATGTGTCTGGAGGCCATGCTCCCAAAGCTAAGCATTTAGGCCTAGATGTTGTTTCAATAACTGGGGTACTGACAACTTTTTCCTTAGAATATTGCATTTTGCTCATCAACTTAGCTCCCTTAGGAAACTTTTCCACCTGCTCAGTGGTAGGATGAAAGGTCTTTAGTACTTCAACCATTGTCAAGGGAGTTCCTGGCTCTTCTAGATGAGCCTCTTGATCTGTAGGTGGAGGGAGGGATTCAAAGCTAGATTGATGTTTTTCAACCATTAATACTATGTTTCTAACATCCTTTTGTTTCCAGGTTCCAATGTTTTTATTATATCTCCTTGAAAATTCTTTATCAATCTTCATTCCAAACTTGGACTTAGGCTTTCCAATTTCAACCCTCATTCTCCACCAATCTGTTATCTTTGCTACATTCCATGGTCCCTTTTCCTCCTCTTCTTCTTCTTCTACAATCTCTTCTTCAAGCGAAGGATCCTTTTTCTTTGTAGACTTAGCCTCAGGCGGAGGATATTTTTTCTTTGTTGATTCAACTTCAATATTTTCAATTGTAGCCTCTGTAATCCGATGACTTGGCTTATTGTCAGGGTCAAAATCAACAACTTGCTCATAAAAATCCAACCATGGAGGCAGTTGACCCATATTTGAGACATTCCACTCTAAAAGAGTAGTCTCATCATTGTTTTTGCCTTGTTCAAAATGAGCCCTGGGCCTCCTTTCAAATTTATAGGCCTTAGGTCCATTTAGGGTTTTATTCCTTGTAGTAAAAATGCCATCAGGGTCATAACTCCATCTTTGGGGAATATAAAACAGACCTAACCTATCAAGGTATTGGCCAATTTGTTGGCTCTGCCCCTTCTTGGTGATGGTAATGTCATCCATAGTGCGGTGGGTAAGTAAAGACTTCCTCTTTCTCCTAGAACCATAGTTTGCATCAATATACTCCACCTGCCTCAGGTATTCTAAGGCAAAAAGCCTCTCCATGACAAAGTGGGGTAGGAGAAAAGGTTTACCCATGAAACCATACAGTCTGATTACCGTACCCTCAGTCAACAAATACCAGTCTCCTTCTTCTACACTCTTTGTTCTCAGAATCTGCTCAGCTAAAGGTGGCAACCTAGGGCACTTACCATACATTATTTTTAGGGTAGGTCCCAAAAATTCCAAATTGAATCTATAATAGGACTCATTGCTCCTCAAATGGCTTGTCCAATAATAAACCGGCAAGGGTTCCCCATCATTGGTTTTATCCTTGAATGGAATCCACGACATTCTATCTTTGGTGGCGGCATAGAACATCCACACCAGACTTGAGCAATACCTAAAACTAGGAGCATCAACACCCCTTTTCATGCTTACTAGCTGCTCATGTATCCTCTATGCGAGAAAATCTAGCCAGTCAAAATAAATCACTCTAGTCCCTTTCTTTCCCGCATCCTTCTCATACATTCTTTCGTTAGAAATACAGTATGCTGCGGTAATTTTCCAGCCATGTACCATTCTATCAGAATCTAAACCCTCCATGCAAGCCAACATAGAAAATAGGATGGGGTTTGCAAATTTATCAATAGAGATAGGGACCTCAGGAAATTTTTCCTTGGGCTTAATATTAAGTTGTTTATAAACCCAATTTTTAAATGACTCACCGTCATTAGCTCACTTTTTGTTGTGTAAAACCCAGTCTGCTCAATGACCCTAAACGACTTTGGTATTACTGGTGGGTCAGACCCTAGGGCAAAGAGTCTATGACAAAAGGAAGCGGTGACATTGAAAAGGGTTTCACCCTCAGAGGTTTTTACTGCTTTAGCCAATGGGTCGTAAAACTTAACTATGGCAGCTATCAACTCAGGGTAGGAATGAACATAATCACAAATATAAAAAGAGATATAAGAAAGGACAACACATCTACCTTCCATGGCCAAAGCAGCTCTCTTCTTGTATCTATCATTCACATTCCTCCTTAGCCTAGTTCTTTCTATGAGGACCATTTCTATGTCTGCCACAACTTTGGCCTTGTCAAGATATGGTGCCACCACCTTCTTCTCCAGAGTTTCAAACTCCTGAACATCTTTTGAAGACTCAGTGGGTGATTTTTTAGGGGCCATTTTGATAGTAGCAAGACTTCGTTCTCCCTGCAATTTGCGAAAAATTCTTCAGAATATCACTCTACTTTTTACCACTCTGGGGATGCAAAGTAGATGCCAAATGAGCATCGTGTATGTCTTTCATCACTTTTTATTTTTTGGAATGCGTGTATCCTCCACCATTAATGCAGCTACTAAGCAACCTTATCGCTGGCACACTTTCCAACTTTTAATCATTCCCTTCGGTGGCTCAATGGTGGCATTCTATCTTTTCATTGGTCAAAATTTCAAATTGTGCTGCCACCTCACTGCACCCCTTCGGCTACTCTTGGGTCATGGTGCAAGTTCATTAGCATTGAATGCGGGATCGTTCTCTAGTCTCCATGTGTCACGGTCAGAATTGCTGCTTGGTTTCGCTCTGATTTTGAAACCGATGGCTTAAGAAGCTTTTGGGTCCGCTGACACTTAGAACCTTTTAGGTGCGACTTTCCATCTTGATTTCGCTTTGGCATATATTATCTTTGGAAGGTTCTCGGATTGGGAATGCCTTTGCTCTCCTTTGACCATCGACTCTCCTTTCATGCGGGATAGAAACCTTTACACCATTCCACGGGGATCTAGTGTATTCTGATGCGGATTCAAGAGCGCACGCCATTCCGGAAGGCTTTACATAGAATTGAGTGTGGAATGGAACTATGTTGTGCACTTAGTCCATACTTAGTCATTCTTAAAGAAAATTTTTTTTTTCAAGATTTTTCAAGAGAACTGATTACAAAGTGCAGAAAGAAATTAAAGTACAAAGTGCAGAAAGGAGGAAAATAATTATACAATGTATATACATATGTTACAGTGAAATCACTCCTTACACATAGTAGAGCTTGAGATGAAAACCATTCACTAGAATTGGTTGTATGTTTCCCTCTCGGATATTCCAGCTGGAATACATTGGACTCCTTAGCATCTACTATTCTGAAAGGACCATCCCAAAAAGAATCAAACTTTTCATGCTTTCCTGGCTTTGCTCTATCAACATTCCACCTGAGAACCGAGTCTCCAACCTAGAATTTCTTGAATCTGGCCTTCTTATCAAACCATGCTTTAATGTCTGATGAATTCTTTTGAAAACTGTTATATGCCTGAGCTCTACTCTCTTCTAATTTCAGCAAATGTGTCAATCTGGTTTTCACAGGATCTTCTTCTGACTCTTCCTCTGAATTGACAAGCTTAAGTGTTGGGATCTCCAAATGGATTGGTAACACTGCCTCCTTGCCATACACTAGTGCATAAGGGGAAGTATTTATGGAATTATTAATAGTAATCCTATCTACCCATAGAGCTTGGTCCAGCAATAGGTGCCAGCTTCTTTTATTACCTTCCAATGATTTCCTCAAAATCCTTAATAGGTTTTTGTTGGTAGATTCTGCAAGTCCATTACCCTGTGGATAATAATTGGAAGTATTTTTAAGAGTAATGCCATACTTACTAGTAAACTCAATATACTTGGCTCCTATGAAAGCTGGGCCATTTTCACTCACCAAAGCTTCTGGAACTCCAAACCTTGAAATCAAATTTTCCATAAAATTGATCACAACATCTTGATCTGATTTCTTGGTAGGAATAGCTTCTACCCATCTGGTAAGATAATCTATGGTAGTTAAGATAAAATTATGCTCTATAGAGGAATTGGGGTTGATAACCCCTATGAAATCTAGCCCCCATTGTTGAAAAGGCTCTTCAACTTGAATGGGCTTGAGGGGGATGAAGCATTCCTTGTCCTTCCAACATATCTCTGACATTTGTCACAAGCCCGGGTGACTTTAAAAGCATCAGTGAATATAGTGGGCCAATAATAGCCTGCTCTTATGATTTTTAAAGTTGTAACCCTGCCTGAGCTATGTCCACCAGCTGATCCTCCATGGAATTCCTCCATGACCCTTTTTTGTTGGTCATCCTTTAAGCATTTTAGAAGAATTCCATCCAAGTTTCTTTTGTATAAGCCCTCTGGTAGTAATACATATTTCAAAGCATGAAGCCTGTATCTCCTCCTTTGGGAAGCACTTAGATTAAGGGGGCATACTCCACTCTGGAAATACCTAACCATCTGGTCAATCCAATCAGAGTCTTTAGTTTGTATTATTTTGACCTGATTTTCTTTTACTGCCTGGAAAACTATTACTTTTGCCAATGTTGCAGCTTTTGTTAACCCTTGGCATAAGGCTCTACCTCTCACTAGCTTGGTGGGGTGTATTTCTACATCATATTCTTATATTTTGGTAATCCAACCAACTCTTTTGTCTCCTAGATCACCCTGAAGGATAAAACTTCTTACATCCGGATGAACTACATATACCAGGGTCTTGCTCTGTACCAAATACTGCTTGAACTTCTTTAGTGACTTCATCACAACAAATACTTGCCTTTCAATAAAGTTGTATTTGACCTGATAATCATGGAGTGTCTGGCTCCAAAAGAACACAGGATGTTCCTCCCCTTGATCATATTTCTGAGTGAGCACTGAGGCATAACTTTCTTCAGCTCCATATGCATAAAGAATAAAATATTTGCTGAAATCTGGGTTTACCAATACTGGGGCTATTGCAATGGATTGCTTGATAATCTCAAAAGCTTATTTTCTGACTTTAGTCCACTTGAATTCAATATTTTTCTTGAGTAGCTTAGATATAGGTCTTACTTTCTATGCAAAATCAGAAATGAATTTCTTGACAAAATTGATTTGGCCTAGGAAGGACTGCAATGTTTTCTTATTTGTAGGCAAAGGAAGAGTGAGAATTGATGTGATTCTATCTAGATCTATGGCCATGCCATATTTTGAGACCACATGACCTAGTAGCTTTCCTTCATGGACTGCAAAGAATGACTTCTTAGGATTGAGTGAAATACCAAATTCTCTGCATTTTTGAAAAACTTGCTCCAAGTGTGACAGATGGTATTTTTTATCATGGGAAAACACAGTCATGTCATCCAGATAAATCAGAATAGCCTTGTTGATCAGTGCTCCAAAGGCATAGTCCATAGCTCTCTGAAATGTGGCTCCTGCATTGGACAACCCAAAAGGTATTCTCTGGTAGGCAAATGTACCCCATTTTGTGGTGAATGCTGTTTTATACTGATCTTCATCTTTCACCCAAATTTGGTTATATCCAGAGTAACCATCCAATAATGAGAATATTTTTGCTCCTACCACTACTTGCAAGATCTGATCAATATGAGGGAGAGGGTAGTGATCTTTAAGGGATGCTTGGTTCAGATTTCTAAAGTCCACACACAAGCGTATATCCCCATTATTTTTTCTCACGGGTACCAAATTGGCTACCCAAGTAGAATGTTTTATTGGGTATATGATCTTAGCCTTTAATAACTTTAAGAGCTCCTCTCTCATAATGGCCTCGATCCTTGGATTGAATGGCCTCTACTTCTGCCTAAATGGTTTTGCATCAGGCTCTAGCTCAATAGTATGTTGGATAACCTTTTTATCATACACCTTGAGATCTTCATATGACCAAGCCACAATATCTTGGTATCTTAAGCATAGAGCTTTGATATCTTCTACTTCCTCAGGTGAACATCGGATTCCGACATTGAGCTTTTTTTCTATACCAACTTCAACTTCTTTATAGATTTTTTTGTTGACCTTCATGGCTTTGGTCTTCTTTCTATCCTCATTATCAAACAAACTCTCAAGGGTGACCAACCCTCTTGGGATATGATTGTTCTTTAGTTGGATAATGTCCTGCTGATCAATTTCATCTGAATTCTCTTCTTGGACAGTGGAGAGGCATGCCTCTCTCACCAAAAAATCAACTATTTGTTCATCACTTTCAAAAACCTGCCAAAAAATTTGCTTGTCTGGTACTGCAGGTCTGAAAATCATTTTAATTCCCTTGGCCTTCTTGATTCCAAAGTCTACATAAGGGTTGAAGTTAGCTCCCTTTGTTGCTAATGAATCAGCCAGAGTATTCTTTTCTTTGGGAATAAAATTTAAATTCAGGGCATCAAAATATTCCATTAAATCCCATACCCTATTTCTGTAAGCTTTTAAGTAATGGTGCTTACTACTGCACCTATTTCTTACTTGATGGACTATTAGCTCAGAATCACCATATATATTCAAAATCTTAATGCCCATACTTTCTGCTTGTATCAATCCTAGACATAGGGCCTCATATTCTGCCACATTGTTAGTACATGACCATGTCAGTCTGTAAGCAAAATATTTTGTACCTTCTGATTGGGATTGTAGGACCACACCAGCTCCTGCACCATTTCGGCATTTAGCACCATCAAAGTGCATGATCCAAGTTTCTTTCTCTCTCAGAGACTGGTTGGATATAGCAGGGATTTTTTTCTCTAATTCTATTGAGATGTTGTATGTTCCCATACAATTTTCAAACTGACTGTAGTCTTCTCTAAAAGGCAACTCATCCTCTATGTCCAACTCTTCAATATTTTCCACCAACTCAAATTCTTCCAAGGGATTAAGATTGCACATATCTTCTTCAATATTTTCAATGTGATAAGATACTGGTTTTTTAGGTGTTATCTTTATCCTTTTTCCTTTGAAAGGGATTACCATGCTAGAATAATCCATATACATACATCCCCCTAGATTTGCAGTAAACTCTCTTGAAAGACATAATCCAAAATAGGGTTCTAAGTCAACCACAACTATTTCTTGAACTATTGTCACCTCAGGGGCTCTGTGCAACCTCATCAATACATCCTTAATGACCCCAACTATCTTGAAAGGTGTCCCATCTAGTTGTAATACTCCAGGACAAGATCGGGTATACTCCATACCCATATCCTCACAGACTGCTTTAGGCATAACTGTAGTTGATGCTCCTGAGTCAATCATACAATTTTGGACTACCCAACCTTCCATTCTTAGGGATATATAGAAAGGGGGAGGTTTATTATTTAAAATAGCAGGTGTCATTTCTTTCTTTTCTGATGGCATACTAAGGATTGTTGTGGCCAATCTATTTTGAGGTTTTATTTTGAGAGAAGCCTTAAGTAGGTCAATCTGACTAGGGATGAACAAAGTGTCATACAGGCTAGCTTTTGATGGGATCCTTTTCATCTCTTCAACAATGTTGTATTCAAACTTAGTCAAGGAGAGTCTTTCCAGCCCTCTTTATTTCTCACCGTATCTTCTTTTATATTTTTGGGTGGCCTCTAATATTTGTCTTTTTGTAATAGAGGGGAACCTAAGTCTTTCTTGATCTTCATCCTTAGATCTCATTCGGTCTCCTTATGTTTCCTTTTTAGTCTCTTAGGAAGACTATTTGTCTTCTCTTTTCCCTTTTCTTGAGGAATAGGGAAGGTGTTACTACTCTGAGGGAGGGGATCAACTTTCCTCTGAGAAGGGACTTGGAATTGTCCCATTTTTTGAGGGTCCACTTGTAAGGCTTTCTTCCCAGACCTTATCATAACAACAATTGGGCTTTCCTCAACTGACTCTATTCCAACCATGATTTGAGCAGGGTGCCATAACATATTAACTCTCCCCTTTTGATTCCTTTTAGCTTGATCCATAGATTTTTGAATATGGTGTTGGTACATCACACAATACTGTGAGTCATGGGGGTCATTACATACTAAATACTAAACATTTGCAAGAGTGGTATCTAAAGAACATTCTGGATCCTCATATACTGCATTCACCCTGACCCCTATTACTTGGACTAGGTCACGAAATGCTTTTGAAGGATCCTCAGACCCTTAGACGTTTCTTGTGGGTCGCCCGTCTGGGTTGGTGGCAGCTGGGCCGCGACAATGAGGGCATCATCAGACTCAGGTGGGGAGGATGTGGTAAGGTTGTCATCGCGATAGCCATGCCATGACCGCGGGCAATTCGAAGGTCTCGACATCGCAATGGGCCGAGTGGTTCGGTTGGAGTTCCATGCCAAGGGGCGGTCGGGTGTGCCGTTGGAACTTAGTCTATTGTGCGTTAAGGACATTTCATCAAAGCGGGCATCTCGAGCGAGTAGCGACGCGACAGCAGGCCGAGCTGTTGGAGCGGCGTGAAACCCTAAGGCAATGTGCAAACGACGAGATGACCTTGTAGGCTGGACACGTAATGAAGCTGTATCCGAATGGGCATTCGTCATGCGGTATGGCGGACGACTGCCAGGTGGCTGGCAAAGTACTGTCAGTATGACTTATCGAGGACGCAACGAGAAGGTTTCTTTGTTGGGTGATGGCAAAGTCTTAAGTCGTAGGGCGGCATTAATGGTCTACAGTGCTGGGTAGTTGGCAGGTTTTCCTGGCAGCAAATGGGAAGGTAGTTAATGCCTTTCTATGGACTATCAGGGTGGGGGCGAACAAACCTGCCATGCTATCACCAATGCTGCTAGGTAGCCATTGAGTCATTGGCAGGTAAACTATTGTATGACTTGGGCGCACATGTGTTTAATGTGGTGGTTGAGGCCACGTGGTACTTAAGCTTGGTGCCAAGACTTTGTAAGGGCTACGCACTATTGCAAATGGTTAACTTTGTGAATGACTATTGTATGCATGAGAGCAAAAGTTGCTACTGTCTATGCGTGTTGCTTTGTTGAAGTCTTTGGCCTTATGTAATCCGAATATACATAATAAAGCAATGGGCTATTTTTGCCCCGTCTATGTGTTAATATGAATGCTTTGCTTTATGGTTGCTATTGCTTTGCTTTACGACTGTATGGTTGTTTCAAATGCATGTAAACCCGAACGTTTGCGTTAAGCACTAAGACTAAGCTGGGCTACTTGGTAGTTTGCTGAACATTGTAAGATGATATGAGTAAGTTAGGTGTAGTCCTTGTGCTGTCTGGGTTCGGCGGTGGAGTTGGGGTGTCAGGGTTTTAGCCAATGCAGAACCGGCCTAGACACCCGCGGCACCCCGACTCCACCATCGAACCCAAACAACACGGGGACTATGCCTAAATTACTCGGATCGTCTTACAATGTTCAGCAAACTGCCAAGCAGCCCAGCTTAGTCTTAGTGCTTAACGCAAACGTTCAGGTTTACATGCATTCGGAACAACCTTACAGTTATAAAGCAAAGCAACAGCAACCATAAAGCAAAGCATTCATATTAACACATAGACGGGGTGAAAAGAGCCCATTGCTTTATTATGTATATTCGGATTACATAAGGCCGAAGCCTTCAACAAAGCAACATGCATAGACAGCAGCAACTTTGCTCTCTTGCATACAACAGTCGTTCACAGAGTTAACCATTTGCAATAGTGTGTAGCCCTTACAAAGTCTTGGCGCCAAGCTTAAGTACCATGTGGCCTCAACCACCGCATTAAACACATGCGCGCCCAAGTCATATAGTAGTTTACCCACCAACATCCTCAATGGCTACCTACCAGCATTGATGACAGCATGGCAGGTTTGTTCGTGGGGACCCCCGCCCTGATAGTCCACGAAAAGGCATTAACTGCCTTCCCATTCGCTGCTAGGAAAACTTGCCAAATACCCAGCACTGTAGACCATTAATGCCGCGATGACGAGGGTGATGGCAATACATATGGGAATCTCCTTTGGTGTGACCTCTCTTGGTATCTCTTTTGCATTGAATTCATTATATTACTCAGATTTTTTTGAGTATTTTGTATATCCATGATAGTAGAAAACTCCTAAGATGATTGAGAAGGAAGGGGAGAAAAAGGAGTTGTAGAGGGCATAGGTTTTGGTTGAGGGATTGCATTCATTTATGGAGATGGAGATGATAAATATAAAGGGTCTATGTAAGAGGGGTTTGTGTATTGAACTTGGCTACTAGTGGTTTTTGAGTTGTAAGGCAACACAGTTTTGGAGAGAAGTCTTTCGACATTGATTAGGATATTTTTAGCATGAACTGTTGTATTGTAAATTTAGGGGAAGGTTTCTACTCCTGATTACTGTGTCTGTAGCCCAAAATCTGATACAATAGCTTGAATATAATACATATAAGCCAAACATGTAGCTGGTCTAGCAGTGGGAAAATTATTTTCCATGTTTTTCTAAATCTCAAATTGAAATATGAGACAATTTCTTGTTGAGTTTTCTGCATGGAGGTAAACTGATTAAGCAGATAAAAAGGATCAGTAGATTTATTAAATTCCTCTATGAATGGATAAGCTAACGCTTTAAATGAAGTTATAGTATTGTCCTCCAAGGTTCTAAACCAATGCAATATATTTTCTCTGAAGGACAGGGCTAGAATCCTTACAATAATATCTTCTTCCTTTATGTTGTGAATTACTACCATGTTCAAGATATCCTGATAGTGCTCATAAGCTATTTTCCCAGATCCATCATAAGTGGGGATATCTTTAGATACAACCTAAGGTATGGAATTCATTTGGTCTAATCTGAGAGGATCGGTCATGTTCCAGCTAGGATACTTTTGTAATGGCTGATTGGGAGGCCCATTTTGTACCATATTTCCAGCTATAGGTCTTATTGGGAGAATTAGCGGATGGACTACGGGATCATCTTCTATAAGATCTTCCTATGCAAGGAAATATTTATCTAAACTTCTAGAAACAATAACCCCTCTATAAGGTAACTCATAGTAAAAATATGAGTTAGGGTTATTCCTTTTGAAAGACCTAGTATACATGAAAGGACACTGGTCTATAGGGATAATTCTTTTTTTGAGTCTAAATACCAAGGAGTCACCAGGTGAACTTGCTCTTATCCGCTTACAAGGTCAATACAATTCACCTAATATTGATTCCTTTGGGTTGATATAATAGTAACTCATTTGATGGGTTTTGTGTTCCTTGTGAACTAGTCCCATTAGACGTGCCAAAAACTTTTGGGCACTAAATTACACCAAGTTTTCACTTGATACTGCGGCTGTCTATCTTCCTATTTTCTATCTAAGCTTATACCCGATAGCTATAGCTCAGCACTCAACATTGAATGGACCAAAACAGAGTTTCTGATCCAACCTCCAGAGTAGGTTGGTTCCTTGTCAACTTAAGCAAGGTGTTGACACAATTATGCTCACTTAGGGTTTGAAGGTTAGGGTAAGAAAAGGCTAGGGTTAGAGAAATATGAACAATAGTGGACATATAGGCTAACAACATTGCACCACCATAAAAATATTTGAAAAACTAACCCAAAGATACATAACTCATATCAACATTATCACAAATTAAATGACTCTTCATTCATTAAAGCACATAGAGAAATATTACAAACAACGATTTCAATACCCAAACAATGATAATCCAAATAACAGAATTCACCAATATCTAGATTTTATAGAAATACACATTTTAAAAATAAATATCAATTTTAGAAGTAGATTTCAATTACTTTAACAGCTAGTAATCCATTCATTTGACACAAACTAACCACTTAAGTATTCACAGAAATACAACTAAAGAGTTCGAACCTTTGATATCAAACATGAAGATACAAATTTTGAGGTGAAGATCAATGTAATGCTCCTTCCATTAGCTCTTGGGAATATTTATAGTAGCACAAGAAAACACACTAGAGCTGACCCTTTAAAAATGAGGGTTCAACCTCTACTTATAGTTTTTGCAAAAATTAAAAATACAAAGAACATTACAAAGATTTCATTTTGATAGTGCAACAAAGATTTTTGCAGGCATTTGCATACTGGTACATATTCTAGGAAATCTGCTAAAAATAGTCCACCATGGCATCTTGAGGCCTCTGCAACTTGCTAGCTTTTTGATGCAACTAGATTTCGAGCCATTGGAAATCATGCACTATCGTCGATTCTTCTTGGATGCTATCTACCACCGTCAATCTGTAACCACTTTTGGTTTAGCTTTCTTTAAAACCCTCGATGCTTCATCTTCTTCTTCCAACTAACTGTTCTAATTTTTGTGGATAAATGTTTCTAAATACTTCATATTCTTCGACATTATCCTCATCGTTGATCCCCCTTATTGTATGGCTCATGTTTATTCTAATACAAGCTTATTATAATGAAGGGGGGAACACAACACCATTCCACTTTAAAATACTGGTGATGTCATCATTCTACCTTAGAAACTGTGGAATCACCAATCCGGCTCTCACATAACCTAAAATCTAAGCAGGAATGAATCTGCTCTTTGTTTCTCATATTTCTTTGTTATCTGTAAGGTATTCACCAATCCGCACAAAAATATTGATGATGTCATTTCCTCTTAAGAACTTTTATGGATTCGAGAGGCATCGCCAGTCCAAAACCAAACACAAAGGAAATCTCCCGAAATCACTTCGAGCATGAAAATACTCTAAGTGTTAGGTGGACTCATGCTTCCTATTGTGTATCCACTCTAAAATACATTGTAAGGTGTGCAGAATGAAGACCTTCTCACTTAGACAAATTTTTCAAAATTTTCCTAAGTATGTGGCCATTTTGGACCTACAATATGACCTTCATTGGTGATAGTTCCTTTAGCAATCTCCTTCAAAGAATGTACCTCTTCCTTTAGATGTTGGTCATTATCTATCTCAAGTCTAAAAATTATGCTTCATTAGACAAAGGCATACAAAAAATATTCATAGCATATAACTTTTTTAACTCCTTATAAAATATTTATTTTTTTGAATGGAGAAATTCTCTATAAAAACACTTTTAATAAATTTTAAACTACAAAATAGCCACTAGTATCATAAGAGTCCAAGTGAGATTAAGTTATGTTTATGAGAATCAACAAGTGGTTTTAGAGCAACGATTTGCCAAAGAGAACTTTTACAAATTTTTCCTAGAAAACACACTATTATCTAGGATCCATATGTTTTCACAAAGGCTGAGGGCTTAGATGATTTTCTAGGAGAAGTATTAAGGTAGATGTGGCAATATAAAATTAATTATCTAGGATAGAGTTAATGATATTTTATTCAAATTACATTTAAGAGAGACATATTTTAGTTCTCATAAATAAGATAGACATATCTATTTCATTTTGAAGAAAATAATTATTTATACTTATTTCTATTTAATTTGATAGGGATTTTGATATATATCAAATATTATTTTTATAGAATCCTAGTTTTCATTATTATTTTTTATGATTAGGGAATTGTTTAACTTCTTATGCACCTCATAAATATATCAATGGTATTGTATGAAGCAATATTGTACCCACTTCAACCTCTAAATTTAGTTCAACTTTCCACTATCCTTGCTAAATTAATAGAATCAAATTATAGAAATTAAATGCAAAATTTTAAATGTTTGAAGGTAAGGGTATGAGAAATTAAAGCAATTTACACGAAAATAAATATGACCCTAGTCATACCAAAGAGAGTGTGTGATCAATTAACACAATAAAATTGAATAACAACAATGTGCTCCTATGTATATAAAATATAAATAACAAGGAATGACAAGGATGCAAAAGGGTAATGCCATAATCACCATGTATTTCACAATATAAAAGAGTAATGCCACTATTAGAAAATAAAAAGTCTTGTACAATATCTTTATTATTTTTAAATTAGAGAAACTACAATGTGGGTTTCATAGAGTGTAGTTTTTATTTCATTAAGGCCAAAAGATCCTTACAATGAAGCCCATGGCTCCTATTTATAGGAGTTCATCCATTAGTTACCTAGGGTGAGAAATTTCTACTCCTAGTAATTCTACCAATTTAGGGGTCTTTTTAGTAAAATTATATACCTCCTCATGTTGCATTCCTCCAATTGCATTGTTAACTAACTTAGAATCCTTCTAGATGATCTTTAGCACCACAAATGGTAAAAGGTCACTTTTTAGGTGCTTACCTTCAAATATGAGCATTATTTTCCTATTTTGTCTACCAATGGGCAATTTGATTCTCAAAGGGAAGTGACTTGATCCTAATATAAAAAATAATTTGATCTTATGTGAGCTAATCACATTATTGAAGTAGATCACATCTTTGGATTCCAGGTTTTTAAAACTATTCCCTAGGATGGTTTAATTGCTGAATTTTTTAGTTTTACAAATCTACCAAACATAAAAAATTCAAAGGTAGTATCTATGTTACTATAATTCTATAAACTTTATAATATGTTAATCTTGATTAGTGAGATACCCCAATTCCTCCCTCTCTCCTTGGGCATAAAATACATAAAATTGGGATCACCCTTTGATAAGACTACAAAATTTTGCTAGTTCTTCTTGGTCACTTATGATAGTACCTTCAACAAAACCATTCATATATTGTATCCTAGTAGTTTCATATTGGTTAGAATCTTAGTCTCCCTTAATATATCTTCATATAAATTCTCTAAAAGACATTCATGTTACTCCAATTACCTCTTTCATTTGTCAATCAATGACTTTAGCCTACTTATTTATTTTGGTGAGTTATCAATCTCAGTGTTGGATATTTTTTCCTCCAAGATTTTATGCAGTTGAAATTTATTGAGGAACTTATTTTTCTCATTATTTATAATCCAACACCAACCCCTAGATTTTAGTTATCATATCTTAAATGGGAGTTTCAAGTGCAATGAGTGTATCCTTGTATTCTTGTAGTCATTTATTAGCATCCAAAATCATCTTAAATTTCTTGACTACCTATTTTTATTTATCACACCTTATTTTTGTGCCTATGCTAATGTCATTATGGCTAATTTTTTAATAACCTCTTGATATCACTCTTCTACAACTAGCTCATTTTTTGTTTGTTGAACAATATTACCAATTTGATCCAAGATGAACTTTAATCTAGTAATAAAATTAAAGTAGTCCTTTGGATTAAACATGTTAGTTCTAATGTAATTTTATAGGAAATTCACTTGTTCAATACCTAGGGTGTTCCCTTTCTCTTTATTGCCCTTTCTTGATTTGGTCATTGTTTTTTGGATCCAAGTAATTTATTGATCCTTAGTTTGAGATGCAACTTGTAATTGCTCCACTTATAGCACTAAATTCTTTCTCTCTTGTTCAAGTTGCTACCTAAATTGAATTTTATTTGAGCAAGTTATATCTAGAGGTTCTCTAGCTACTTTATTTATTTTTCATTTTTAATGAGCTTACTTTGTAGATTCTCTACTTGTTTTCACAACTTGATTCATTTATGGCATCCTTCTTCATGGTTTCTATTTCTTGTTGAAATTGTTACTTTTTTGTTGTTATTTGGGTCACTATTTTTACTTTTTCCTACACTCGCTTCCTATTGGCTTCATTCCTTCACTATTTAACCACATTTTTATTATTGTTCCAAATGACAACTAATTTGAAAACTAAATAATTTGATTAAGATTAATCTGGATAAGATACAATTTAGATATCCTAGTGATAAAGTCGACTGAGGCTACGAAAATAATAGTTGGGTCTACCCTTAAAGTTTCTACAATGATAATATTTTACCACCCTTTACCACTTATAATTGCAATACCACTAACACCTTAGAAATTTGTTTCTTAATTTTAATGAACTCTTATTTGATTTTTATCTCATACTCTTACAATGATTCCACCGCTCCTTATATATCCCTCACATAAAGCATATTAGTGATTCATGAGACATATGCTTGGCTTGATCCTATCACAACTTCTTGTTCTTGGGTGGTATGGGTAGAATTAGTCATAAAAGTGTATGCTTGGGATGCCATTATCCCTCCTAAGGGATTTTTGAATTGAGATACTTGGTTGGTGAGATAGATATGATGACATAGTTGGGGTTGTGAATTGAGTGGAAATAGAGGTTAATGGTGAAGTGGTTGTTGATATTTTTACCATAATTTATGTTAGTGAGATGAACAGTAGAGATAGTAATGGAGATGATAATGGATTATTAGAATATGAGACCAATGGATGAGTGGTAGTGAATTAAACCATGGATGATGGAAATTATGTGATGGGTGAGTGGAGACGCTAGAGACTTGACCAAAAGTGAGAGGTAGTGTGCCTCCTAGGTAACCAAAGACAATATTTGTAGAAGGGAAAGAAAATATAGTAAAATTAGTTAGAAATCAAGAAGTAGGATGAGAGAGAGAACTAGGGAATAAATAAGTAGAAGTAGAATAAGGGGTAGGAGGATATTTATCACAATAATGGGAAAAAGAGTAGAAGTTATCTCAATGACAATGATTTTTATAGGAGCACCTTTGGGTGGAACTTCTCCTTCTAGCATTGTCACATATTTGCTTGAACCAACATTTGTTGTCATTTCTATTCTTCTAGACATCTTTTCTAAAATTAAGTTTATGTGGTTTTTCTCCCCCTTTTCTATGTGCTTCCTAGTTGTTTCTTGAAATACACTATTAATCATTGCTAATGTATATGGATTAGTTATAAGGTGATGTGTGGACCAATTGGAGACTCTAAAACTATTCTTATACTCTTTGATGAATTCTTATTTATTTTATTCTCAAATACTTAAAAATTGAGCATCAAATGACCCACTATGTATAAGATCTTTTAGAGTTCATGTCTCATATATCATCCTTTACCATACAAGAATCTTCCTCTTAATGTAGTCATGCATCACAAAGGTACTTATTAAGTGATAATATATTGTATGATTAAGGTTGAATATATCATTATTATTTGCATTAGCATATAAGGCATACCACTTGAGTGTTGTTTGTATCATTGTTGGATTTCATATTCATATCCATGGGGCTCTTACATATTGGTTGGGACAAGTTTCTTAGTCAAATTGAACCTCTTTTTTAATACTATATATTTTTTCATGAACATAGAATTTATTCACCCCTTTAGATTATACTTCCTTTTTGAAGTATCCCTTAGTGTCATATGACTGTAAGTCTTCTAGTTGAGTCAATCCCATGTTTCTTTAGTTTTGTATCAATGATTGGGTAAAACTCTTTCCACTTGGAGTGATTACCATGATTTTATTTTTGGCCATATCAAATGTGGACTTCTTTTGACCCTTTAAGTACTTAAAGTACACATAATCCAACTACTACACATTCTAAATATTGAATAATTCAAGTACAAATATATGAATCTTAAACAACATCACAGAGAATTCAAAACATTTTTGAAGGACTTGTGCTAGCCAACATAAAATTCCCCATTATGCATTTGGTTAGACTTAGAAAATTGTGGGCTTCATATGATAAAGGAAATATTCTCTTTTATCCCTTTCATGAAGGAATGATACACTACATCAATAAAATTATAGGATATTTTCCATTCTCCTTGATAGGGTACGTCTATGCACTTTGTGTCCAAATTCACACCTATTTTTAAAAATAAATAGAAGTAATCATCCACTCAAATATTATATAGAAATGATAAAAAGGGATGAAAAAGAAAAGAAAACACTGGAAACCAATAGACACAATAAAGAATCACTATATTATCCATATATAAGAATCATAACACTCTGATATAATGGATGGACTAGAGTGGCGTATGTATACCAATGCCATAACCCCTATTACACAAATAAGTTTAAAATAAGCCAAAATAACAAGAGGGATTAAGGTTAATAATAGGTTATAAGGTGGGTTTAATAATAACAAGGTTAACTATGGCCCATAGATATTAGATAATAAAATATTCTAAGAAATGAAATATAATTATACAATGATTGCTCATAGGCCTATATAAGTTACATTATATAATGCAGGCCTTGGCCAAAAGTTAGATTACACTTTCAACACCCCCTCATAATCTAAACTGAGGGTCCAAAGAGAGAATATATTAGCAATAATAATATATTATCCCTATAATAGATGCTTTAGTAGGCCTTTGCACTTGAAGACTCATTTTGATCCCTTCAATATGTGGAAATTTGTTGATGCAAAAATACATCTACACAAGAATATCCTTAAGTTGGACCTTATTAGATACTCTTGCACATATCTAATGAAAACTTTTGCTAAGAATCTATATGAGAAAGAAAATTCAAGATTACTCCTCCTAAATAAACTCTACTTCAATATTCTATAGTCACAAAATGTAATACTTAAAACTATAGCTTTCCATTTTATAACATGTATCACCTTATTTGGAAACTTCAACTTACCCTTAGACCACCTAATTTTTGTTACCAAAAGAGGCTTTGCATGGACCTATTAATGAAAATATACATTACAAAATCCCAAGAGTACCTAGACAAAGGATATAAGAAAGAAGAGGTAGTTCTCCTTTGTAATCTCACCAATACTCCAACAATACCTAATATAACTATTTGGATACCATCCTTGAAGTGGTCAATTTCCATCGGTAGCTCAAAGTCCTTTATATTGTTAGTTCCAATAGCCATATTCAAATATATGATGGTATTAAATTTACATGTTTGGTTTGTAAGTGATGCACATTGCCAAATTATATTTTTTTTGAATCATCTTTTGGATATCATCTTCTCTAATATATAATACAATTTTTCTTACAAGGTTAGGGTTTGACATTCTTACACTCATAATTTTGTCTTTCAATACCCTTTTCTACAATATTATGGTAATACCACACCATGGACACCAAATTTATAGCCAATACTAAGGTTCATATTCTTTTAATACTCTGAAAATCTATGTTTGGCCATAGTTTGTACCTCCTTTGGGTCTATTTCTTCATGTCAACTAGAGAGTTTTTTATTTTTCCACCTTTCTTTAGGGATCATCAAAAAATTTCTCTAGCTTTTTGGATGGAGAGAAGCCTTGTTTTTTTCTTTTCCTTATACTTGTTTAATGTACTCACCTCTGTAGTCAAAATTTGAGCTTGCATAATTAAAAGTATTGTGTGACTGATGGTTGGAGGACTAATGAGATTATCCTTGGTGATGGAAGCAGTTACAGTGGCTGCATTGATATCCATAAGGAACTTGATATTATTAGAAAAAAATTTCAAGTCTTCAGCCATGAAGTAAATTTCTCAAATTAGGAGAGAGAATAGCTTGGAAGATTAGAGTGAATCATTAGGTACAAACCACTTAGAAAATTTTCTTGTTTTTCAAAAATTGATCAAATCACTCTCTAAGCACTTAGGTGAAATATCCAAGTTGAGTTCACATGATTTAATTTCTTGGGAGCAAATTGCAACTTAGGGATGCATAAATTTAGGATCATACCAAAACACTTTGGCTCTATTTAGCTACAATTTTCTTATGTGAAGCAGTCACAGGGGATATGATTAGGCCTATGACATGGGTTTGAATAAGGTAACCATGATTCAACATGCTTGAAAACGAAGAAAGTGGAAAATAAAAATTCATAAGGAGGTGTTGGAGGTATTACATTATTCGGTACCTTGAGTACCATTGTAACTATTTATATTAGGATGTGAGTTTAAATAGTATGTGGCAAGTTGTTAAGAGTGTGTATATGTCAGTAATTAAGTGTGAGTTATGAGTGAAAGGTATCTTGTGTGCAAGTGTAAGCTATAAGTGAAAATTAAGAGTCATGTTTTATGTGTCAAGATTAGAATTAGGAAGTTATGTAAGCATGAGAGGCATTGTCATTATGTAAGAAAGGAATATGAAGGGTTGCATTTCACATGAGTTTGAGGAGATCAAAAGTAAAAAGTATTGAAGAGTCTTATGTAAGATTATATATTGATGTCAAATCTCTATACAATGTAATGAAGAAGATGTATGATTGAAATTATTAATAAAGCTTTCTATTGTATGCATTATTGGTTATTATTGAATGCATGTAATTGTACAATTCTGGGAAATATAGACCTATGATATTTGGGCCTATTTTCCAATAAGTAGGTAACTCTTCAAAGGATGAGTCATTCAAGTTAGTTAGGGATTTATGGTGTGGTGCTTATAACATGGATAGTAGGTGATGTCGACAAAGGTTTAAGGTGATAGGGGTTATGGAAGCCATTATAAGTCTTGAATAATTAATGGTGGTAACAATTTTTTTAAGTTTTCCCTTTGCTTCTCCTTATAGTGCTTAGATGTTGGTTTTGCTAATATTCATGGTAAAAAATGGAAAAGATGAGGTTTTAAAGCTCTCCCCCATATGGCCAAATACTCTACCTAGGTGTTTATTGTGCTTGGAAGTGATTTATTAGGCATGGGAGAGTAATTCACCCTTTCATTGTCACATTAATTGAATTAAAAGAAACTTTTAGTGTTTTTGACTCATGGAGTGATTCACTCTTAAATGAGCAAATCACTTCTTTTCCTTCCATTCTACCAAATTTTTCAAAAACTTTGCAAGATTTTTTTCTAGGCAAATGGGAGAAAAGGAAAGAAGAAGTAGGATATTTGGGCACCTTTTTGAAGGTTTTCATCCAAACTTAAAAATTTCTCTATTTTTTTCATTTTTTTGTATATTTCTATATTTTGATTTTTTTGGTATTTTCTTTTAGAAAAGGAAAAATAGAAATGAGGATAAAATTTAGGGAAAGAGAAAGTGCTACATACATATTTAATTTTTCTTTTCTTTTTTAGACTCTTTAGATGTGCCTTAAGTTCCACCCATTAACCAAAACAAGCAACAACCTTCTATCAAGAGTTACCAGCTAGTAAGCATTTCGACTCATGGCCCTATCAATGGTATGATCCACTTTAGAGAGAATTGAAATTCCTATGAAATTTAGGCTTGGTACTATCTTCATCTCACTTGAACACTAATCTTCTTCTTTGTAATTCATTTTAGGAGCACACTTGTTGAATTATATTTTGACTAATATATGATGTCAAATAAGCCTTTTGAATGCATTTTCTCTCTTCTTCCAAAGCTAGTAAAGCATTTAATCATGTTTGCATTAGCTTGATCTGTGTATCCTCAAGCTCCAACTATTGGAACATTTGAAAATAAGGGATCTCTAGATTGACTACAAATACTAATCATTCCTAAAGATAAGCTTATATGGAGATGATCCTATGGAATCTTTAGGTGTTATCCTATTTGATTACTTGTTTTAATTTCATGTACCAATCACTTTGTGATTAAAATATTATCATTTTTAAGATCTTTACAATGTTTATATTCATGGAATATACTAGATAATTACATTTAAAGTGTCAAACAACAAAATTCTACCCACCCAACCCATCAAGGTTTGCTCTTAATCCTTTACAAGCATACCCTAGATGAGCACCTTAAGAAAGCCATCATAAACTGTAACCCTTCTGAACCACATTTCAAAAGTACTAGCGACATAACCCCTTCCACTGAGGTACCCAGTGATGAAAGTGACATTGAGTTTGTCTCCCCTGAACCAAAGTCGAATACCCTTAGTTCTGTCAAGCAAGAGTCTGATTTTACTAGTTTTGATATAAGGTACCATTCTTTGAGAAATCTCAAATAGAAGGAAAGCACAAGCAAGGTTCGGTGCTCTAGAAGCTCAAAGAAGGTGAAGATTGAGGGAATTCCCTTGAAGGTGACCCCTACTCATAATTATATTGATGAAAATATGTTGGAGTCAAGTTTTTCTATTGTGCTTCAGAACTCTATCCTCACCCATGTAGCAAACACCATAGTCAACCTTACCATTGTTGCCAATGCTACCAGGGCTGCTTGGATGATCTATAATAAAGCCACCAAAATCATGGAGGAGATTCACGTCCAACTCAAGCTACTTTTCAAAAATTAAAGCAATGTCTCTAAAGACTTGGCAAAGATCACTAAAGGCTGATTGCTTGTGTTTGCATTGGTAAATCTCTAAGTTTACTATGGAAATTCTTTGTTTTTTGCTTCTGTGTTTTGGGTTCTTATCGAATTTTGTTTATCGTTATGGTTGGGATATTCCTTACATGATTACCATTTTATTTTTGAACCCCTTTCTATTTTTTTGACTATAATGTTGCACCTTCTATAATAAGGTTTTGGGGCTCTTTCAACACCCATTTTAAGATTTCAATCTACCAAAAAAAATTACCTTGAGGATAATAATTTGATGTAATTTTTAATACAAAATTATACTCAAGCTTAAATTTCATCAAATAAAACCCTATGAAGATGGTGGTATTTCCATTTATCACTATGGAATGAGTCCCAAACCTAGTGATTATATATTCTAGGAATTGAATAATAACTTTTTAGTTTTTATTTGATTGGCATTGTCTCAGACCATCTAGTAAAATATTTTGTGGTAATTAGGATCCAATATTGTCCAACACTTGATATGGTATTTATCTTATGAATTAAATTGAGATCCTATTGTTGAAAAGGCTCTATGAAAATTATGGGCTTCAAAGGTTATGCTTTTCTTATCTTACCCTTTAACATATAACAATTTTTGCACCTTTTAACCCATTATACATAGTCGGTATAGGTGGTAGGCTAGTCATATTCTACCCTTAAGTCCTAATGAGTTGAAATTTGGAAAGAATAGTTTCCTCATCCATCGTGAGACCCCTTAATTTGGTATTTTGTCCTTCCTTCCTCCCCATATCATACTACACTTCAACATATCCCTTTCAAAACAACACATTGTCTAACCAAATGTAATGAATTATTTTTTATCTTAATTTAAACTTCTCTTTTGGTGTTAAATCCTCTAGAACCTATCTTGATATCATGTACCTTTTAATATATCCCATCCATCCTAGTTGATCATAAGGTTCAATTTCTTTGACTAGTGCTACATGTTCCTTAGGAACTAATATGATTAGGTTTTCACGTAAATGCTTACCTATAACTAGTTTGGTTTGATTTATTTATATGTCAAAATCTTACATTTTATTAATCCAACCTACTCATTTTTATCCCAATTCATTATGTAACACTACAAATATAACATTAGGACATACACCAAAAATAGTTTTTAGGTAGATAATACCTAAATTTTATTAGAACCTTCATCATAGTGAATAATTTTTTTTATAAAATCATATCATTATTAATAATTATGGATTACTTATTATTGTAGGTCAATATAATGAAGATGAGTGAGCCAAGGTTTAGCGGGTGTGGCGGGAGTGAGGGTTTGAATTTTTTGGGTAGGAATCTCAGCCAAGGTGGTAGAGGTAGAGCAAGTACGAAAGGGGAAGGTGGGAACCTTGAGCATGGATCAAGTGGGGATCCATAGGAAGGCAGTCAAGCTATGACATATTTGGAGGCAGGCATCACGCGGGGGCCCGACCCTCCTTAGAAATACCCCGATAAAAATATACGAAGGACAATCTGGGGCCCAAGAAGTGGTTGTCTTTTGTTGAGACTCTTAGAGGAAAAAGAAAGGAGGTTCTCTATCTTTCGCCCCTAGTTCTAGTGAATACTAAAATTTCGGCCCCGACTAGTTCCATGAGACATTTTATTTCAATGGAATAATTCTCCCTGGTAGGAAAGTTTTTGGGAGGTAGGCCGAACATGGAGACTATCAGGGCTTGGGTGACGGGTAAATGGTGACCGATAGGTAGCTTGGAGTTGGTAGCTCTAACTCGAGGGTTCTTCATTATCCATTTTAACAATATGAGGATGTTAACCATTTTTTAACAGAAGGTTCCTGGTTTTTGGGCAAAAGGAGCCTTTTTATCAGACGATGGGGTGAAGATTTTGACCCTAAAAAGCAAAATATTAACATTGCCCCTATTTGGGTTCATCTCCCAAGTCTACCTGCATAGTTCTTCAATGAATATTGGTTGTAGGGCATAGACAGAACTATAGGGGACCTGATATCCATTGACCATGCGACCTTGGCCAGGACAAGGATGACTCATGCATGAATCTACGTAAATGCTAATTTGGATAATGAATTACCAAGGTTTGTGGAGCTAAAGTATGGAGAATAATATCAAAAATAGTTGGTAGAATATGAGAACAGACTAGCATTCTGTGCAGAATGCAAAAATCAAGTACATCTATGCAATCGGTGCCCTAACCTGACAGTGAATAGAGAAAAACAGAAGCAGGGAATGCTAGACAGAGGAAATTTGAGGAGTTTCCCTGGTAGAGGTGATTTCAATCAGGTAAAATATGTCTACCAAAAAATAAAATAGAGGGTGTAGGGTCCCAACAAGAAAAAGGAAAACAACAGGTTGTTGGCAACCAAAATACTTAGGTAAGTTCCAATCCTCTAGTTTCAAATAAATTTTTGATTCTATCCAATATGGGAGTAGGAGGATTATCGAAAGACATGGAAGCCCAGAACCTTCAGGCTAACCTTTTTGACTCTCTAGAATCCCCATCCAAGTTAGGATCCTCAAACCCTAATGCTAAAATTATTGTAAGCCCCGTGGGCATCACAAAGCCAAAACCTAATGCCCGATCTCTAGAATCCCCATCCAAGTTGGGATCCTTAAACCCCAATGCTGAAATACTTCAAGCCCAGTGGGCATCCCAAAGCCAAACCCTAATTTTGAAGAACTTAGGAATAAAGTTGAGGCATTGGAAAATAAAAAATCTCATCTCCCTAACATCATCACTAGGAGCCAGGTGAATCCTACTGAGGGGTCATCATGCAGACCATGGGAATATAGGAAAAAAGGAGAAGATTTGGATGTAGGGGTGGAGATATGTGAAACTCTTCAGACTGAGGAATATGGTAGTCCAGTTCTGCAACAAATTGTCTCCCCCATTTTAGTCCTAAAAAAACTAGGAGTAGTGTGAAGTCTCCTATAGATTTTGACAGTGAAAAAGAAGAGGGAGAATATCAAATGTTGAGCATCAAAAAATTAAAACTGATAATGACATTGCCAATGGAAAACAGAGAACCTTGTTTCAATAGGTTATTACAGGTTTTGAAGACAACAAATTAGGAAAACCCCCTCAAGGGAGGGGGAGAGGAAGAAATACCAAACAATCTAAATGAAGTTCCTCTCATGGAATGTGAGAGGCCTCAATGGCCTACCTAAACACAGGGAAGTTAGTGCAATAACAAATCAAGCGAATCCAACTATTATCATGTTGCAAGAAACAAAAAATAATGAGATTCAGTAAAAAAAAGTGGTAAAAAAAATCTGGAATCAAGGGGAGATGGTTTGCAAATCAGCCAGAGGAGCGTCTGGAGGCCTTATGACTTTGTGGGACCCCGGATAGTAGAAGGCACTATTATTCAAAAAGATGATAGGGTTCTTAGTATTTTATTTAAGGAAATAAACAAAAATAGGTCGTGGATCCTTTCAAATATTTATACCTCGACTTCAATTCAAGGGAGATCTCTACTATGGGAGTACTTAGGCAATTTGAGTGAAATATTCCATAATGTCCCCTGGATTCTGGCTAGGGATTTTAACACTATTTACCCTTTAGACAAAATGGGTGGAAATGGACCACCTATCAAGAACATGGATGAGTTCAATGAATTTGTGAACTCCAACATGTTAATGGATGTAAAACTTAGAGGAGTGAATTATACCTGGAGCAATCGACATATAGGGTGTCATCTCATTCAAGAAAGGCTTGACAGGTTTTTTCTATCAAAGGAGGCTACAAATCTATTCGATGATTCTACCCTACAAGCCCTTCCTAAAATTACCTTTGATAATAATCCCATTTTTTTTGAGATCCCTAACTCTCTGTCCTTCAATAAACCTTTTAGATTTCAATATATGTGGATCAAACATTAAAGTTTCAGAGATAACTTAATTCAGTGGTGGTAGTAGCCTGTCAGGGGTAGTGCAACTTTTAAACTTGCTGGAAAATTAAAGTTTGTTAAGGAAAAACTTCAAACTTGGAACAAAGAGGTATTTGGGAACCTCTTTGAAAATAAAAAATAGGTTGTTGAAAGTTTGAAGATAATTTATTAGAGGATTCAACATGGTGATGCTGATGAAACTACTAGGCAGGAGGAACGAAAAAAACTAGCAAAGTTTCATAACATTTTGGCCTGTGAGAAAATCTATTGGTGGCAAAAATCAAGGGCTCTTTGGTTGAAATATGGAGATTCAAATTCTAAGTTTTTTCACATCACCACGCTTAGAAACAGAAGCAATAACAAGATAATTTTTTTTTAAAAAGTAGATGGTTCTATTACTCAGGACTTAATAGAAATCAAAAAAGAGGCAGTAACTTATTTCAATTCTATCCTTGGTCAGGAATAGTAGTGCAATGAGGAGGCCAAAGATATTCTCTTGCAATACATTCCTAGCATAATAAATGAGGATATAAACCTTAAGCTTCTAGTTCCCTTTTTTGATGAGGAAATTAAGGAAGCCTTGTTTAGCATGGATCCAGACAAAGCCCCGGGACTCGATGGCTTTCCCCCTCGTTTCTATAAAGCTTTTTGGGACATCATAAGTGAGGATGTAATTTCTACTATCATAGAATTCCAAGCAAGAAATCATATCCCAAAAGGTCTCAAATCTACTTTTATTTCTCTAATTCCTAAGAAGAAAACCCCTGAATCTATGGCTGACTTCAAGCCAATCAGTCTGTGCAATGTTTCTTACAAGATCCTAACTAAAGCCATTGTAAATAGAATGAGAGATGTTCTGCCCCACATCATAGATTCATTCTAGGGAAGCTTTCTCTAGGGCAAGTCAATCTTATATGGAGTTTTCACAGTTCATGAAGCTCTGCACTCTGCTCATAAGACTAACATGTCTGTTTTTACCCTCAATCTTGATATGAACAAAGCATTTGATAGGCTAAATTGGGACTTTCTAATTGCTATCCTCCTTAAGTTTGGTTTTCACCACAAATGGGTTAATTTTATCAAAGAATGCATTTCTAAATCATGGTTCTCGATTCTAGTTAATGGAACAACTGCTAGTTACTTTCAAAGTTGTAGAGGAATTTGGTAGGGGGACCCTATCAGCCCCATGTTATTCATCATTATGGTAGAAGATTTAGGCAGAACCATAAAAAATGCTTGAAATTCAAGGATAATATTAGGAATCAAGGCAACATATCTCACTAGGGCTATTTCTCACCAACAATTCATCGATGATACCCTTCTATTGACTAAGGCGTCAATGCTTGAGGCCAAAAGAATTAAATACATCCTGTAAATCTACGAGGACACTGCTAGTCAAAAATTTAATTTCAGTAAAAGCAAGTTATATTTCTTGAACACCCCCATTCAAAGGCAAGGAACGATTCCAATAATTTTAGGGTGTAATATAGCAAACCTTCCCACTTCGTATCTTGGTCTCCCTCTTTTCATTGGTTCTCCGAGAGAGTCAATGTGGGATAGCGTTATTGAAAGAATTAAAAAAAAATTGCTGGATGGAAAGGTCATCTTCTATCTGAAGAAGGAAAGCTGACCCTCACTAAGGCCTCTCTTCAGAGCATTCCAGTATATTTCCTCTCCATTTTCAAAGCCCCTATGAAGGTTTTCCAAAAAATTGAGAAACTCAAAAGAATTTTTATGGACTGGATCAAAGGAGAAAAAAAGGATACACCTTGTAGGATGGACCAAAGTGTGTAAACCTAGGGAAAATGGGGGCTTAGGTCTGAGGAGAATTGCTCATATAAATTTAGCTTTACTCGCTAGGCAGGCATGGCGCCTCATTTTTTGTGAAGAAAATGAATGGACAACTATCATAAAGTGAAAGTATCTTCAAAATATGGAATTTCTAAGTGACTCAGTTCCAATCAAAGGTTATGCTTTTTGGAAAGCAATTCTCAATTTTAAGGAAATCATCAAAAAAGGTTTAATATGGGTTTTAGGCAATGGTGAGAGGATAAATTGCTATAATGATAGGTGGGCTAAGGATGAACCACTGACGCAATATCCTAACTTATCCCGAATCAGATATATCACGGAAGAACTCATTGGCAAAAAAGTCTCTGATTATATGGTTGAGGACAAATGCATAATGAAGTGGAAACAAATAAGGATTCAGGGATTTCAAGTGGAATCAAATGATATTTGTAATATTCTCGAGCAACAGTTTATCCCCATGAGACCCAAGGAAGATCAAGTGACCTGGGATCCTACAGAAAATGGACAGTTCACTATTAAATCAACTTACAAGCTTCTGCTTTATGACGAGGATTTTGTCCTCCAAAAGAACTTAGTTTGGATAAAAAATTTAATTCCAATAATTGTAGTCTTTTGATGGTTGGTTATCCAAGGAAGAATTCTAACCATTGATAATATGATGCGTAAAGGTATTTGTATCACTAATTTTTGTTATCTATGCAGATCTAATTATGAGACCATTTGTCACATTTTCCTTGACTATCCTAAGTGGGGTTTTTTAGGCCTTCAATATTTCCTGGGTTAAACCAGCCATCGTACTTGATTTGTTCTTCCAGTTGCCTTGCCCCTATTAAATCCAAAGACTTAGATACATGTGGAAATTTTTTCTCAATCACTATCTTTGGAAGGTGTGGTTAGAAAGGAACCATTGAGTCTTTAATGAGTCTATATATGATCATCAAACTATCATTGCCAACATCCTATCCTTTGCCAACAAGAATGTGAACCTTATCCCTTTTGATAGTCGTAAATATAATTTGTAGGAGATCATGATTGCTCAATATTTAAGCTTAACCTTGTTAGATGAGTCTGTGCCTAGGGTAGCCAATCCCAGAGCCAATGTAAAGTGGTCCCCACCTCCTACGGGTTGGTTTAAGCTTAATTTTTATGGAGTGACTAAGGACAATCCTGTCAGAGTAGGTGCTGGTGATATTATGTGAGATCATAATGGGAATATGATTATTGCATTTTATAAATATTTGGGAACAAGGATGAACAATGAAGCTAAAGCTAGAGCTATGTGGAGAGGCCTTCAAATGACTCAATACTTAGAAGGCAATTTGATCATAGAAGGAGACTATGCATGTTATAAATCTCCTCAATAATTGGAAAACACCTCCTTGGAGGATTGAAACAATTGTTGAAGAGGCTAGGATTTTTTTCCAGGGAAGACAAGACAAAAAATCCCAACATGTCTTTCGAGAAGCTAACAAAGTTGCTAATAAGCTGGCCAATTTGGGTGTCGATGGTGATAGACTTTTCAAATGGGAACATGGTGTCCCAAGTGAATTAGAGGAGCTTATTCAATAAGAATGCCAAGAATGATAGTAGAATTTACCAACAAGGAAGGAACTGTAAGTTCAAAGGCTATGAGTATTCCCATCTCTTTTTTGAATTGGAATCACAATAAAAATTATCCAAACTATCATTCTTGGTGGATGCTGCTTGGAAATACCACAAAGACTAATGGGAACAGTCACATGTCAGATAACATGGCTCCTAGTCATCTTAGTAATTTAAGGTTGGTTGATAATCATAGGGCAGGAAAGAAATGATAATATAAGACTTTGAACCAAAGCCACGTGGACCACCAGATAGCCATTGCCATAAATCTAGCCAGAAGGTTCACTTCTCCAAGGTTGATTGGCCAATATGGGATGTGGTCCCAAAGCATGTCATATACGAAAGAAAGCAATTACCAAAAAATTATTAAGAGTAACTGTCAATATAGATCTTGTGGGAGTTTTTTTCAGTACTCTGCTATGTGTGTCTGCAGCTTTTTGTTTCTCCACTGTTTCAAGGGATCTGTGTCTGTTTCTTTTTTTGTAATTATGATGCAGGTGTGTTTTATTGGGGTATACCCAAAATGTTGTATGGGAAGTTTCTTTTTTATAACAAGCTATGTGCCTTACCGAATGTAATGGCTTTGGCGGCATGTATATTTTACATATATAGGATCCTTGGTAACAACATGTTCATCAACAACCTTGGGATGATTTTTGTAAAAGGTTTTGGGTAAACCTGTAAAACCCGGTATTAATGCTATAGTATATTATCTACCAAAAAAAAAAAATTATGGATTACTTGGATTATAAATAAAATAACATGTTCTTTTTAATTGGTTCTAGTTAGGAAAACAATGCTTTCATTAGTACTAAGCATATACAACCTAAAATATTTAAAGAAATCTAAACTAATGAATACTCAAACCTTGTCAAGCTATTGTAATATCACTATGTTGTGATAATGTAATATGGGTCGATCCCATTTCAATCCCATATAACCAATTTTTAAAAAGTTTTTAAGCCTCTATAATCAAATTCATAATATCTTGGAAAGCTTGCCTACCTTGTTTAATCCAAATGAAAGTGTCATTAGTTTCTAGTATTTTGGTTAGGGTTTGACCAAATATATGAAGTTTCTTATGAAATTAGCCATTAATTGAATTTTATCAAGAAATGAAATGATTCCTTTAATTAAAATTGGTAAATATAACTTTTGATTTTTTTAATCCTATCTAGATCAATTGCAAGGTCTTATTTAGATACAACATGACCTAGGGGATTTTATTCTTATATCATGAAGATAGAATTCTTAGAATTTAGTGAAATTCTATACTCTCTAGAGCTCTTGAAAACTTATTCTGGATCTTTATGTGCTTATTTATTTATTTATAAAATATATTCAAATTATCTATGTATATTAGTAATTATCTTGTCTATCCAACCTACAAATATGATATCAATAGTCCTCTAGAATATGGTTCCTATATTAGATAGTTCAAAAAACATTCTTTGATATGAAAAAGTCCTCCATCTTGTCATGAATGTTTCTTTATCTTTTCTTTCAATGAGTTTACATAGATTTTTATGAGGTATCCTTGTCCCCTCATACTAAGTGGGATTTGAACCTTGGACCTCTCAAAGAGAGGCCAAAGCCCTTACCACTGTAATAAAATTGCAACTCATGAATGTTGTTTTGTCTTGGTTAGTATCCTTAATCCTTATTTAATTGTCCTATAAAAAATCATCAAGTAGTGACAATATTTAATATTTTTTAACCTTTGGTAGAAGCTAGTTGATTTGAGGCAAAGGATAATGATCTCTCAATTATAATCTAATCAAGTTTGTATAGTAAACATATAATTTTATATTTGCATACTTTTTATGCAACGTAAATTGGTTCACAATCCATGTGGAATACCTAATAGCAAATATGAATTGGGGCTATAAAATCTTGAGAACTTTTTATTTATTATTGCTTTGTTTTTAGGATTAACAAGTCTTTGCTTTTGGAAAAAGGGTTTATATTCAAGCTCTATTTCTATGGTATGTATGATGATACTCCTATAATAAACTTTTAGATCTTCATGTGACCAAGCAATGATGTCACTACTATCTGGATAGGCTTACTTCCTCTTTAGTACATTCCTTCCTTAGAAGTAGATTTTTACCTTCAACAACTTTGACTATATGATATGATGATGATTTTACCTTGATGCTAGACTTCTTGTAGCTTTCATTAGGAAAGAAAAAAGTTTCTAGTGTAATCAAACCCCTAGGTAGATCATTGGTCTTCAATTTAATCACTCCATATTTAACGTCATTTCCATACTTATTCTTATATTTGGCATGTTGAGCTTCCTTGATGAAAAATCCTATGATTTGTTTATCATTGTTAAATACCTTTCAATAATCAAAGTTATTAGGAATAGCAGGTCTAAAAACCACCTCAAGAACCTTTGTTTTATCCCATGTATTCATTGTGGGGTAATTTTAGTTTCCATGGAATCCAATTTATCTACTTGGGAATAAAACTAGCGAGGAATAACCCAAAGCTTATAGGTAGTTAACCTCTCTAGAAAATATTATTTTTTAAGTTTATAAGATTTCAAGTATTTGTTCTTAGTTGCACATTCTAAATTAACCTGATTTATGACTATCTCAAAATTTCCAAAAAACTTAATGTTCTTAACACCCATCTTTTTAAATTTTGTATAACTATAAAAAGTGGTTCATATTCAACAACATTATTTGTGCAATTGAATAATAACCTACAAGCATATTTTAGATGGGTACCTTAAATATTATTTAATTGAATACCAACACTAGCCCCATTCTTGGTTCATTCACCATAAAAATATGTAATCCATGTACCATTTGATCCTTAGGCCTATTTCTAGTCAATAATGGGATATTGGAAGGCTCTTTAGATATCAGGTAATTTCCAACCTCAGTTTCTTTAAAACTTAATTTTGGATTATCATATTCTTGAATCGTGCCTATGGTCATGTCAATCTATATAATAGTTTCACCTTCAATAATATATTCATCTAGGAACTTGTTACATACCAAACATAATATAGACGTTGGCTATATTATGAAAGAGTTCATTTGATTATATAAATCCAATTGTTTGTTTTAAATCATTTATCATCTTTCATTTTCATATTTCACTTGCGTTCTCGCATATAAGCCTTTATGGCGGGATTTACCCTCCTAGTGGCGTCTTTCGTTTACATACAAATCATCCTTAACTGATTTATGTTTATTTATCCACTACTTCTACAATTACTATATAACTACGTTCTGTAAATGTGCAAGAGAGTGTTGAGCGAGGGAAGGTAAGGAGATACTTACCAAGTGGTATCAGATTCAAACGATCGGGGAAAGCATGGGTGTTTTGCCATAAAGGTGTTGTTCGGGTCATCGGATTCTTAGGGTGTTGTTCTTGTGATGCAGGAGCATCCGGCGACAGCAAATATATCTTGCATCCTCAGAAATTTTCTAAGTTTTCTACACACTTTGAATATTGATTTATTTCTCTCTTTTCTCAAGGCAGAAAAGCAAGTGGGAGGTCTCAGTTTTGGAAAGCATGTTGTTGAGAGGGGAGTCACGAAATCGTGACTCCTAAGGCTGCGGCTAGAAGAAGGCGGGTTTTGTCGTGATACCGCGACGTCACGATATCGCGACTTACGAAGGTAAGTCAGTGGCAAATGCGAGTGGTGTCGCGATATCGCGACGTCACGATATCGCGAAATCATTTTGAAGACGGTGGCATGGGAATGTTGCGTTGCGATATCGCAACGTCGCGATATCACGACGTCGCGATATCGCGACATCATTTCGAAGACGGTGGCATGGGAATGTTGCGTCGTGATATCACGATGTCGCGATATCGCGACGTCACGATATCATGACGATTTTTAAAATTAGAAGTAAGGTGGCAGTTGGGTCGCGATATCGCGACATGTCACGATATCACGGCCAGTTAGAGGCCGACACGTGGCTTGGGTTTCGAGACATCAGAATGTTGAAGAATGCAGTCAAGATCAAAGAGGTTGGACCGACGGTCGGGCAAGGTCAATTTAGACACGTGGACTGCCACGTGTATCCTGGGGGTGTGAAGGGCACGTGTAACAGGTATGTTACGACAAGGAGGAGACATGGCAAGTTTTGCAAGCGAAAACATACGTGTACCAAAATGGAGATAAAGACCACGTATAGTGAATTAAAATTTACAGCCGCATGCATTAAAGGAAGAGAACCACCTCATGAAGGTCTTTTCGAAAAACAACTATTACAGGGCATGGTCGGAATGGAGGAGACGGCAGTGCAGAAGACAATCGGACTGAAGTGATGGGTGCAGAGGAGGAAGACCATTAATGCAAGCTCAAGGGTAGGTCGGGCAGAGATTGCCATTAATGACAGAATTTTGAAAACCCGGGAAGGAGGGAAGTTTGAACTGGAAATCTTGTTTGGTGGGAGCATTGATTGCCGGGAGGACCGGGATCTCGTTAAAGACCCAAATTTTTGTATTAGTGCGGACGGCGGACCGGAGAACAGGGGGAGTGGCAGCAGTGGAAGAACAAAGCCGAACTCGGCCATTGTAAAGCCTGCGGGCTGTTTCATTCAAGTTTGTAAAATATTTTTTTTTTTAAATTTTAATGAAAAGGCAAGTTTCTTGAAGCCTGGCCACCCGGTTCTCCGTCAGTGGTATCAGAGCCCGTAGCTCTTGAGCGTACAACAGACCATCGAAAGAGAGAGGCAGTTGTACCAGGACGTGTGGGAGGGCTTGAGTTCAGGTGAAGATGCCTCCGAGAAGAAACCCGATGGGTGGAAGAGGCATGGCAACGAAAGATTTCTGGGCATTGCAGCAGCATGTCCAGGCCCTGCAAGAAGAGCTACATAGAGGACGTGAGCCGAGAAGGGATGCAGACAGTGAGGATGAAGTGGAAGAGGAGAATGAGTTTGAAGAAGAGGAAGAAGATGTAGATCCGGCCCAGGCCAGATTGTACAAGGCCATATCCCATATCGGGAAGAGGCCGAAGTTAGAAGTTCCTACGTATTTCAGGAACTTGAACCCAGAGGAGTTGATAGACTGGGTGAATGATTTAGAAGAATATTTTAAATATGAAGAAGTTGAAGACCCTAACCGGGTCAGATTTGCTAAGACCCGACTGAAGGGTCATGCTAGCATTTGGTGGAAGGGGGTACAGCTGGAGAGAAACCGAAGAGGAAAAGAACGGATTACCAGGTGGGACAGAATGGTGGAGAAATTAAAAAGATAGTTCATCCCTGTTGACTATGAGCTGGATCTGTTACGTAAAATGCAAAGCTTGAGGCAGATGAACAGAATAGTTCAAGAATACACGGAGGAATTCTATAAAATCTCCATCAGGACCGGGCATTTGGAAGCTAGCAAGGAAAAAGTGGCCCGTTACATCAATGGGTTGAGACCGAGTGTGCAGGAGGAGTTGAGCTTGGTTCGGGTAAGCACCATCGAAGACGCTTACCAGTTTGCTTTAAAGGTTGAAGGAAAATTGAACCAAAGGTTTGAAAGCGAGCCGAAAGTGAAAGAACCGGGAGGAAAGAACGATGGAAAGAAAGAAGGAAAGGAAGAGAAGAAGGAAGAAGAGAGCAGCATCCGAGATCAGAGAGAAGATGAAGACCCAAAATTGCAAGTTCAGAATAATGGCTACCCGAGAGGAAGGGGTAGATCTGGTCACGAGAATGAAAGAGGGGTATTCCGTGGAACATGTTTCCACTGTGGAGAAGAAGGACATCGGGCATATGAGTGCCCCCAACACCGAGAAAGAGTAAACAAGAAGCAGGTGGGTCCTGCCAGAGCAGTTGTGGCAGTTGAGGATGCTGATTCAGAGCATTCTGAAGAAGCTGAAAAGGGAGAAGCCATGATTGTGAGAAGGACCATGCTAGTGGATGAAGACAAATCTGAGCAGAGAAGAATCCTGTTCCGCACCCGGTGCAAGAGTGCAGACAAAGTTTGCAATGTGATCATCGACAATGGAAGTACAAACAACTTAGTTTCCGAGGAAATGGTTTCTAAGTTGCAGTTGGAGAGAAGGAGACACCCGCACCCGTATCGGATTGCGTGGTTGCAGAAGGACCACCGAGCTTGGGTCCGGGAACAGTGTTTAGTCACGTTCCAGATCGGGAGATATCGGGATGAAGTCCTGTGTGATGTATTCCCCATGGATGCATGCCATTTACTGTTGGGCAGGCCATGGCAGTTTGATCGGAGTGCAGTGCATGATGGCCATGCAAATACTTATTCCTTGGAGAAATATGGAATGCGGCACAAGCTGAAGCCATTGCAGACCGAAGATGAGAAGATGTGCAGTAATGCCAGAATTTGTCTGGTAGAGGGCAAAAAATTTTCTTGCCAAGACGCAGAAGTTGAACAAGTTGCAGAGGCAGGTGAAGGTTGGGAAGGGTTGCCGAAGGCGGTGACCGAACAACACCGAAGTGAAGATCACTTCTCTATTTACCCCGGGTGTCTGATGCAGGAGCATCCGACGGCAGCAAATCTATCTTGCATCCTCAAAAATTTTCTAAGTTTTCTAAACACTTTGAATATTGATTTATTTCTCTCTTTTCTCAAGGCAGAAAAGCAAGTGGGAGGTCTCAGTTTTGTAAAGCATGTTGTTGCGAGGGGAGTCACGAAATCGTGACATGTCACGATTTCACGACTCCTAAGGCTGCGGCCAGAAGAAGGCGGGTTTTGTCGCGATACCGCGACGTCGCGATATCGCGACGTCGTGATATCATGACTTGCGAAGGTAAGTCAGTGGCAAAGGCGAGTGGTGTCATGATATCATGATGTCGTGATATCACGACGTCGCGATATTGCGGCATCATTTCGAATACGGTGGCATGGGAATGTTGCGTCGCGATATCACGACGTCGCGATATCACGACGATTTTTAAAATCAGAAGCAAGGTGGCAGTTGGGTCACGATATCGTGACATGTCATGATATCGCAGCCAGTTAGAGGTCGACACGTGGCTTGGGTTTCGAGACATCAGAATGTTGAAGAATGCAGTCAAGATCAAAGAGGTTGGACCGACGACCGGGCAAGGTCAATTTAGACACGTGGACTGCCACGTGTATCCTGGGGGTGTGAAGAGCACGTGTAACAGGTATGTTACGACAAGGAGGAGACATGGCAAGTTTTGCAAGTGGAAAAATACATGTACCAAAATGGAGATAAAGACCACATATAGTGAATTAAAATTTACAGTCGCGTGCATTAAGGAAGAGAACCACCTCATGAAGGTCTTTTCGGAAAACAACTATTACAGGGCATGGCCGGTATGGAGGAGACGACAGTGCAGAAGACAGTCGGACCGAAGTGATGGGTGCAGAGGAGGAAGACCATTAATGCAAGCTCAAGGGTAGGTCGGGCAGAGATTGCCATTAATGACAAAATTTTGAAAACCTAGGAAGGAGGGAAGTTTGAAGTGGAAATCTTGTTTGGTGGGAGCATTGATTGCTGGGAGGACCGGGATCTCGTTAAAGACCTAAATTTTTGTGTTAGTGCGGACGACAGACCGGAGAACAGGGGGAGTGGCAGTAGTGGAAGAACAAAGCCGAACTCGACCATTGTAAAGCCTGCGGGCTGTTTAATTCAAGTTTGTAAAATATATATTTTTTAAATTCTAATGAAAAGGCAAGTTTCTTGAAGCCTGGCCACCCAGTTCTCCATCATCTTGTCAGTCGTGATAGGGCAAAACACGCCAAATATCACGCATCGTATTTGCTAAGCAGCCACACCAGACTTCATAATACTGGCCTCAACCACATAAAGGAAATAATCAATTCATATTTTGGACAGACATACTGCCGTTTTGGGAGTTTTTTTCGAAATCTGAGTGGGAGGACTGCGTTCTTCGGGTAGAAAAATTACACGATCTCAAGCCATCTTGGATGAGTTACAACAATCACACAATCACAAGAGAAATTTTATGGCATAGCTAAACCTTAAAACATGGAAAAATCAACTTCAGATTCACTGGAAATAAATGTCAGTTTCACGAACGTCGAGCACCAATCATCGAGCCAAAATAAAATAATTTTCGTCAAAATACTAAGGACACATACGGTTTATAAGGTGAAGGGATAAAATACTAGGGTGTGACTTCGGTCACATGGCCAACCCTCCTCCTTCATGCGAAGCCCCCTCCACGTATCTTCTCCGTGTCAGTGCTCTTGTGTCTGTGTTGTATCTTGTGTCTTGAACTAGTCGTGTCTTTCGCTGTCCGTGCCACATTGTGTCATGTCTTGTCTTGAACTGGTCGTGTCCCTCGCTATTTGTGCCACATTGTGTCATGTCTTGTGTCTTGAACTGGTCATGTCCCTCGTTGTCCATGCCATGTTGAGTCCAGGATGTGTCATCATTTGCATCCAATCCTCACTACTTAGTGTCACGTCAGCTCCATGTTCCCTTGTCTTCTAGCTGCCCTCGCTTCTATCCTTGTCCTAAGTGGTACTTGTCGGTATCCTCATAGTGCTACTGTCATCCTTGTCCTATTTGGGTCTTCATCATAGGCGTCTTGTCCATAGAGGTCCAGGTTTTTGGTCAGTCCAGTGTCATGTGATATCGTCATCTTGTGTCGTCATTATCGTGTCTTGTACATCATCAAGGAATTGTCGAAAGTTGTCAACTAAGCTTGTCAAAAGTCATCAAAAGTTAAAGTCGTCAGGAAATTGCATGATAGTTGTCAATAGAAGTTGTCAAGAAATTGTAACAAAAGTTGTCAAATTTCTGTCAGAAGTTGTTGAAAGTCGTCAAAGTTGCTGAAAACTGTTGTAAAGGAGGTGAGCCAAACAAAACATTCAAGTCCACGCCACAGTTGGAGTGGCACTTAAGGTGAAAAAACAACAAATTTTTTGCCAAAAGCCAACCCAAATTTTGTAGAAATTGAAGCTCAAGGATTACTAAACAAGAAATTTTGAACAGTGCATGAGTAGAAGTTGGATAAAAGGACCTGACGGTCGACTATCAAGCTCGGAGACTACCAATAACAATGCAATAAGACCTCATTGAAGCCCAGGTACAAAAAAATTCTCCTTATCCTTTCAAAATTGGCATTTATAATCCACATCATCCACTGGTAGACCCTATGGCTACTAACCCTCCCCCAACTCATGAAACCATCACACAAGGAGAATCAAGTAACTCAACCATTACCACAGATGAAACTCTCCGACACTTACTAGATGGTATGTGCCAAATTAATGTCAACCTAACTAAACTATTGAGAGCACAAAACCAACCTAATCCCAATACTAATCCCCAAAATCACTCCCATGAACAAAGGCATGAAGAAAATGACGACTAGGATGAAGATTGGGAGCAACAAAGAGGCAATCCGGATAATTACGGGAATTGCTATCATAGACAATGATATAACCAAGATCAGGATAGGGATATGGGTTATCACCAACCGAGAGGCCCTAATAATTTTCCATGCATTGATATGCCCACTTTTGAGGGTCATGATCCTCATGGTTAGATAGCTAAAATGGAAGGCATTCTGATAAAGTCCCTTTCGCGACATCAAAATTAGGCACTGAGGCTTACCAATGGTTCGTATGGCTTAAACGCGAGAAAGGAGCTACTGTTTGTTGGAATAATTTCACTACCTATTTTTTAGAAAGATTTGATGAAGGAGCTACATCATCATACACAGTAAGACTGTTATCTCTTAAACAAGAAATATCAGTTAGTGAGTTCATCTCCGAATTCACTAGTTTACTACCGTATGCATTACACCTCAGTCTAGACACAGTGGTAGGAGCTTTTCACAATGGTTTGAAAGAAAATATTAAGGTGGAGGTGGACATTCAAAATCCAACCTCATTGAACGATTGCATAAGAATAGCCAAGCTAGCTGAGAAGAGAATTCAGTTGTATACACAACATGAAACTTATAGTCATCCTTCGTATGGCAACAACTCTTTTTGCAGAAATGATCAACCATCAAGATACTTCTGCTATAAATGTCGCAATCACCATCCCAGAGAACAAGCATGTGCACAAAAACAAAACTTTCATATTGAATGCACTCAATATGAAGGAGAAGAGGAAGAATCATACCACCATGAAGAACCTATTCAAGAAGAACTATCGATTGTTCTAGAAGAGAAGGAAGAGGATACAATGGTTATTTTTGTGCATGCCCTCATGGGGTTAAAAGCCCACCATAAAATCAAGGTACCAGGATTTCTCTACCAGAAAAAGGTAAATGTGCTAATTGATTCAGGCAGTACCCATAATTTTATTGACATCAAAATAGCAAAAGCTTTGAATTTATTCATTAATTCTTCCAACAAAGATAAATTCTAGGTTCTAGTAGCCAACGGGGTGAACGCTCAATGTGTTGGGAGAACATCTCAAGTCTCCATTAAAATGGGAAATTATACCTGGTTTGGATCTCTTTTCGTAATGAATTTAGGGAACTCTGATGTTATTTTAGGAGTTGAATGGTTGGAAACACTAGACACGATCAACTTCAATTTCAAAAAATTATTTGTGGAATGGAAGGAAAACTGATGGGTCATTCACTTACAAGGTATTAATACTCCTCCATAACAGATGGTGAGCTCTCATAGTATGGAGAAAACATTAAAAAAGGTTGGATACAGATTCATAGCTCAAATTAATTGTTTGGAAAAGCAATCTCGAGCAATTTTGGGTATTTTTGCTCCAGATTTACGGGACATAGTAGCACATTACGAAGAGGTCTTCCAAGAACCAAAGGGACTACCTTCCAAAATATCCCATGACCATGCCAGACAGTGTCTCAAGAAGGTGATCAGCCAAAAAGTGAAATCTCAGTCAGAAGTACCAATACTCGATGCAGAAGGGCGTATATACCTCCAGCTAGAAGAAGTTCTACAAAGCAGAACATGCATACGGAGCTCTCGTCACATCCAAGAATTTCTCATCAAATGGCAGGGCCTACTAGATGAAGAGGCTACATGGGAACCTGAAAGGATTTTCTAGACATTTCCAGCTTTGAGGACAAAGCTTTCCAAGGAGGGGAGTCATGTTACATACCAAACATAATATAGACGTCGGCTATATTATGAAAGAGTTCATTTGATTATATAAATCCAATTGTTTGTTTTAAATCATTTATCATCTTTCATTTTCATATTTCACTTGCGTTCTCGCATATAAGCCTTTACGACGGGATCTGCCCTCCTAGTGGCGTCTTTCGTTTACATACAAATCATCCTTAACTGATTTATGTTTATTTATCCGCTGCTTCTACAATTACTATTATAACTACGTTCTGTAAATGTGCAAGAGAGTGTTGAGCGAGGGAAGGTAAGGAGATACTTACCAGAACTTGGGTAGTTCATTCTAGTTTACCACACCATTATCATTGAGCTTATGCAAAATATGGTTGCATGGAGGCTCATTTTTATCCTAATATTTTTTACATCCCTAGGCACCTTCATGTGTGTATAGTCTATCACCATGCATCCATATTTAGAAAAATATATAGTCTATTCTCTTGATAGATATATCCTAAAGTGAGGGAGATCAACCACAATGATCTCTTGCATGACTATTAACTATGAGTATTTTGCTATCATCATGATTATATATTTCAATATGCCTATGATGTTCACCATGGTACCATACATTTGTATATGATTTCTTGTAGTTTTTTCATATGGGATTCTCATATCCTCACACATATCCTTTGACATCACTTTTATGGTCACTCTTGAATCCACTATGCAACTCTTTAGTAATCAATTCTCAAATTTTAATCACTAAAAATGATGATAAGTTCAACATATTTGGTTTTGTAGCATTAAACATATCAATGAGATTAACCTAGATATTTTATAGATCTCCTCCTCTCAAGTTCTATTGATCTCTGAGACAAGATTATTTTTGATGTGGAATCTCATTATTAGACTTAATTTCTCTCTTAATATTTGAGAGATTCTTAGAGTAGATCCCTTTGGCTTCGCAACCCTAGGGCTTCCAACATGTTAACTTTGGATAGAGTATATTTAATTTCTTTAGAAATGTTGAATCTAAATCTAGTGGTGCTAATTTTACTATGTGAACTTCCTCAATTATCTTGTTTTGATAATGCATTCTTCACTAGTCAAGGATGGGTACCTTATTCGGTTCTTATTTTCCTTTTACATTTTTTTTCTTCTTATTTTGTTTATACTTTTTCTTATCAATTTCCACTACCTCCTCTTGGATTTATTTTTCCTTTTCTATTTTCTTCCCTTATTTAGCTAAAGCACTAGTTGAAAGTGTTGTAGTTAGTACCTTTTTATATTTATATTTTTATGTATCCTATTATCTATAGTTTATTGACCCTTTATCTTTCAAATTTAATGGTAATTTTGCTCTTCTTAATATTGTAATATTGACACCAAACTAAGTTTATTTCATAAATGGATCTTGTTATATAATCACTTTCTTAGTCCTAATCATCCCAACTCTTTGTTGATTAACACATATGGCACTATATTCAAAGGGAAAATTTTCATCATCTTCAAAAATGCCAAATTAATAAAAACTATATCATTAAAATTTGGAAATAGTGGAACTACTTGCTAGACTAGAATGAGAGGTTGATAAATTGGCTACTTTACTATAGGTGGTTGACGTGCTATTGAAACTAATTATACTAATGTTGTAGCCTATTGTATTTGACAATACTGATTTTAGAAGTCTATTTGAGTATACCTCGGTCCATGTGCATTTGGTAGGATTATGCTCAACATTGGAGGTAAAGCATCACAATGTATTAACCTCTAAAATTATATGAACCATGTTATTATGCATATACTTATTTAGAGAATAAGCATTTTATCAAGTTACTTGATCCTTTGTTAGGTACAAGGTCTTTTGTTGCTACCAAGTTTGATATTGTCATCTATTATTTGGTTATTATTAATTACTTTGTCTTTTCTCTTTATTAATGTGATTTAGTATTATTATTATTATGTCCATAATTTTAATCCTTTGACCCTTTAGTAGATCATATTGACTTTGAGATGAAATAGAGGTATCACTACTTTGTAGTGGAGGTGGAAAGGTAAGATATTAAGGCTCGAAAGAGATGGAGTGCTTTGCTTCAAGAGGGTCACAATGTAGGGAGAATTAGTTTGTAGATAGATAATCATATTGGAAGAAGTTTGAGCATTTAAAATTGATGAGATTGTAGGTGGTGGTCCTAGAATCTAGGCTTTGGGTTACATGGGCTACATAATCTATATGCAAGGTAGGAGGTAATTTTCCTACTCTAATAATGATACCTTCTATGTAGTGTCACCTCTTAAAAAGCTATAGATAAAGAAACATGATTATAATTTCAAAACAATAGTGTTAAATCAAATTGTAAACCTTTTATGTAATATGGAAAGGCCTATTCTTCATTAGGATGCACATTCAGTGGAATCAAATACAAATTCCTCATAAATATAGTGTTATAATCATAAATATTTTCTTTAGAATGTATTTGCATGATACTTAATTAGAAAAGAACTAAACATCCATTGCCTACATTTTTTAACCTTCTCATAAAAGGTTATACTATTGACACTTAATTAGTAAATGATTTATCAGGAAAATATCCATACCATAAAACAACCTTATCCCTTAATGAGTAAATAAGAAACCATAGCAGGATGTCTTATTCCTTAATGTGGTGTATTGACTTCAATGTGGATAAATTATTAAGATGATATAATTTCATATTATTTCCATTTCTAATAAAGGTTGAAAATGAATTTATAGTAGTGATTGGAATGGAGGAATAGGCCATTAGATTCAAAGGTCATTGATAGGTTCAATTAAAAAGTTGATTGTGAGTCCTAGAAAGTGTAAGCACTATGTTTTATTGAGGAAATTACCATATTATATTGGTTATGGATACATTATTTGCCCTTGAGGTTGGGCTATATAGGTAGAATGTGGTGGTATATATAGGATAATTTATTATTGATAGAAAACATATGGATTTTGCAAAGTAGCATAATATTTTCATGGTAACTAATGACCTAGAATCTACATAGGTGGTGGGTTTAGATAAAGCTTAATTTTGATTAGGTACAAATTGTATTTTTGGCATAGGCAAAGGGTTTTGTAAGCCATATTTTATAAATTTTTTATTAGGTGGAGGTATATATTATTCTAGATATTGTGTCAGTTGACTAGCTAGACATAAAATTTGATTTTGGATTGTACCCTAAATTCCTTGTGTCCCTGTTTGACCACGTGAAGTTTACAAATTCTATGATATACCTTGGCTTGATACTAGAATATTTGTTTTCCCTAAAACATTTCAAGTATTGGCACTAGGTGGATTTGATTAATGTGAAGGTGGAAGTTGATTTGGAAGGTTGACACATTCAAATAAATGATTTGATGGCTTGATATAAGAAATGGTTAAATCAAGATGGTACTTATCAAATGGTTATTTTGAGGATTGGACACTATTAGATATTGACTTAGTCCACTTGGGTACTTGAATATGTTGGTGGTTGAAAGATTATTTATACAAAGGATTAGGTATACCAGCTAAGGATGTCACTTGGTTAGTTGATTGTGATATGTTTATCAAAGCTTGAGATATTTGAGGTATTTTGTATAAAGTATTTGTAATTAAATTGGTCTTGGTGGGTCAAATAGAATTCCAAGTTTGATTAAAACCAAGAAAATATAGTAAATAACTAGTATATGGTTAAATAAAGTTAACTTTCAACCACAAATAAGGGTTAGATGAAGGATTCTAACCTTGATTTTATTGTATACCCATCATATCCAAAACTTAAAATTTTGACTCATCTAAACATTATAATTTTGAGTTAAAGAAGATCATAAAAGAGTGTAATTAAAAATAAAAGAGTATAAAAAACCATAATACAAAACTATATAAGCAAAATAACATAATAATTTAATTTATGATAAAATAGAGTACAATTCAAGCAATTCCTAAGAAGAGATGTGAGGCTATAGCATTGCATTAATTACTCATGATTTTTATTGTCAAGAGTGTATCTCTCTTTATACAAGAATTGGTGTATTGGAAATTCACCACATTGCATATGGAAGGTCACTCATATGGATATGTGGTGGTTGGCCTTCCATGAGTTAGAAGGTCACTCATATGGAAATGAAGTGATTCACCTTACATGAGTTATAAATTACATAGTAAATGAAATTTATATACCTATGACTTTATTTTTTGTTTTTTTATCTTATATTTGTGTGTCAACATAGTTAGAGATGCATTTTGGCTATGAAAATCTCAAAATAAAAAATTACTATTTCTAGTAACTATTTTGTTTTGCATGTTTTAGGTCCTCCAGAGTGTTTTTTCCATAAAGTTGTTTGTAAATTGTTTGGGATAGAGTTGTATACTAAAATTATTGTTCTCTCTATAATATTTTAAATGCTTATTAATGTGTTTACAATAAAAAAATATTTTTTTGTGCATTTTTTGCTATAAAACCATGCCCTAAAAAGGTCACATGCCTAGATCATTGGCCTTCATTGTATTAATTTTTTCATATTAGGTGCAAAAATTGTTCCTTTATCTGATTTTTTGCCATTCACTCCCCTTGGCTATCTTGTTGTTCTACCTTGACTACTTTTTACATCTAAGTGGACTAACTTCTAGTGGTTTTTGTCCATGTGTTAACAATATGATCTTCCTTCAATGGTGCTAAACAATCTAGATTGATTTCTTAAATGTCTAATTATTATTCTACTATGAAATTGTCCATCAAAGGTGGACGATAGGGCCTAAGAATTTCAAAATTGAATATTATATGAAAACCAATATAATATGGAATATTCAATTCAAATGCATATTCTCCACCTTCCTAATGATGGTGTATGGTCCACAATAAAGGGGTATAATCTTCCTATGGGGTCCTACAAGTCTATATTTCTAAATACATAACCATACCTTATATCCAAATACGAATTGATGTGGGATCCAATGTTGGCCATGGCATTGCTTGTATTTTTTATTTGTTTTTCCAAGATGTAATGGACTTGTTGTTAAATGTGTCGAATCTATTCCTTAATTTGTGCTAATTTTTTTACTTATTTTTGTTCATGAGGTTAGAAATCCATGGGTTACATGGGTAGAGATTTATTAGTTGGTGCCAAGGGATGGAACTTAAAAAAAACATGGAATGGGTTGTTTTTTGTAGAACTATGCAAAACTCAATAATACCCATGCTAAATGTAGAGGAGGATTTCACCCCATGTGTGTGGATGCTTAGAATTATAAATTCAAAGAAGATATAGAATCAATGGATTCATAACTTCTTTTTTACCATGAGTTTGAGGATGGAGGATTATTCACATGGTCAATTTGGTGTCCATCATGCTCCATAGGGTGGACTAAAAATGCTTAGAAATATGCTATCCCTGTTAGATAAAATAAACTTTGGAAAGCCAAAGTTGATTCACACATGACTAAAATAAATCTTAGTAGCCTTCTCAGCTAAAATGGATTTCTTATAAGGAATCATGATAGATATTTTTGAAAAACAATCAACTACTACAAAAACACAATCATTACCATTCTTATATGTGGGTAAAATTGAGATAAAATCCAAGGAGATAGATTCCCAAGGCTTGGATGGCACTAGAAATGGTGTATATAGTCACTACTTCTTGTTGGTTTGTTTAGAAATAATATATGGGATGCATTAATTGATATACCTCTCAACATAACTTAGTATTTTGGGCCAATAAGAGTTATTGTGAAGTAATCCTAATGTTTGTCCACCTAAAAGTGATGTGCTAATTTGTTGAAAAGTGCTTTCCAAATCATCTTTGACTACTCACTAGTTGGTATACAAATATGTACCATGTAGCAAAGGAGGTTATCTTATAAATAAAAATTAGAAACATGCTTATCTACATGAAGAGATATTTATATATTTGCAAAATCATAATCTACTTCATACAAGGTGGACCAATTGAAAGTATCATACCCATAGGAATCAAGAATGGTGGTGAGTGCTATGATTGGACGTTGGTTTAAACAATTTTCTATTGAATTGGAAATACCTTTCTTATACTTTATGATAAAATGGAATTATTATAGATATGTATCCCACTTTTAATGTCTTTTATTCCTTAGCTTAATCTATGTCTAAATAAACTTTAGAGGTTTATGGTCTATATGGATGATGGTTTTCTTTTCTAAGATGTAGTGTTTCTATTATTTACATGCTTGGACAATGACATAGAGATTTTTATCATGTGTGGGGCACTTTCGATCTTCTTCATTAAATATTTTATTATGATGAGAAATTGGATATCCATGTTGTATGAAAATAGTTACCAATGAATACTTTGATGCATCAATCATTACCTCAAAATGTCAATGCATATTAGGTAGGGAAAGTGGATAAGCTAAACATAATTAGTCTTTTAACCTCTTAAATTCCCTCTGTTGTGTATATTCCCAATGGAACTTAGATTTTACACCTCCTTTTCTTGCTTGGTGTAGTGACCAAGAAATGTGTGAAAACCCCAATATAAATATTTAATATAAATTGATAACACTCAAAAGTTGTGAAGCTCTTTTAAAGTCTTTAGGGTAGGTCAATTTCTAATTACCTAATTTTGTGATGATCAATATAAATTTTCCTCTTTGTCAATAATATGCCTAAGGTATTAAATATTTGTCATGCCAAATGGGCACTTATTCAAATTAGCATATAAATTATATCTTCAAAGAATCTAAAGTACTTATTGAACATATTGTAGATGTTCCTCCCATTTCTTACTATAGATGAGAATTTCATATAAGTATACTACAACAAATGGGTTGGTGTAGGGACATAGGATGTCATACATCATCCTCATGAATGTGGAAGGTGATTTGATTAAGAAAAATTACATAATAAATGACTTAAATAAAGCCTCCTTGGATTTGAATGTAGTATTTCATACATAAATGGGATCTATAGGTATTTTATGATAGCCAGATTTGAGATCAACTTTAGAAAATATTTTTGCAACATAGAGCTAGTCTAGCAAGTCATCTATTCAAGGAAGTGGATAGTGGTTATTCATAGTGATTTTATTCAAATATATGTAGTCAAAATAGAGTCCCCATGTTCCATATTTCTTTAGATCTAAGACAATTAAATTTCTATATTGTGAAGAACTTTGTCTAATGTACCCCTTTTTAATCAATTCTTGGATTTACCTCCTGATTCATTTTTTCAAGGATTGGAATATGGTAAACATGTTCATTATAAAAAAGAGAACTAATAACTAAATCAATGAATGTTTTACCTTATAATAAATGGTAACCATAGCTGTTGACTTGAAAAATCCATCGTATTTTGCTATAATTTGGTCCATCTGATTGTACTATGCAAGGCCTACAATTATGTAGCAATGGCCCTCCTATGATTTCATCATTGATAGAAATAATTTTCTTATTATAACTATTATCTTTCTACATTGTTGTAGCATTGATTAAGAAAATAGATGTAGGAGGAGATAGTTCTAGTATCCTAAATAACTCACATTTGATACTAATTATGACACTTTGGGTCCTAGACTTATAAGAACCATACCTCTTCCATAGAAATGGTTGGATAAAACAACATCACAAAAATCCAAGGGTATAACGTCACATATTTCTTCATATTTGAAGGGTTGAATGGAAAAAAGTGGAGACATTATTGAGTGACATGTATGTCTCTCCCTTGTTGTAACCATCCAAAATTATATGGTTGTGGGTGTAGTGTGATAAGAAGATTAAAATCCTTCACCATCTAAGTAGAAATTAAATTATTTTGATTCCCACTATCAATAATAAAATATAATGGCTTACCCTTGATCCATTTTATGAGTGAAATAGGCATTACTCCTCTTGTGACTCCTCTAGTGCAATGTGTAGTGGAAATGATCACATTTGGTTTGGATTCCTTGATTTCCTTCCATCTATCCTCATCCTATGGATGTGTAGGATTGTAACTTAGAAAAATAATGATTGAACTAATTAACACTCCTCCCTTGAATGTTAGTTGCTTTTGTGATAGTTGTACCATTTTTTAATCTTGGCCTATAGGTATTCTTTTTTTAGGAGAAATTTTTCTACTTCTAATTCTAATTTTGAGGTTGACCCTTTTATCTTGATTCTTTAGAGTCACTCTTGATTTTTTTTGGTTGGTACTTAGTGTTCTAGTTTTAGTTTGTTGACTCTTATTTTCTTTAATTTTTTATTCAATTTGAAAATAAGTCTATATGCCTCTTTCAATATCTTAAATTTTAAGACCCATATCCTCTTGAATGTATAATTACATCCCACTATGGCACTTAAATATTTGATACCTTTTGGTATCTTGAATACCTAGTTTTTGCTTTCGTGGGTGGATTGCACTAGAGACTATGTTAATGAAAAAATGTGTAAGGAAGAGAAAGAGGACAAAAAGAGGAAGATAACACTATGTATAATGGATAAAATGTTTGAGGTTTGAGCAAATAATATTGAAGACATACAAGTAAAGGGTGAGAATGTTCAATGTTTTAAAGAGTTAAAGTTCACTATATATAAAATATATTTTTTACTTTATTCTTTGATTTTCTTGGTTGGATTGTTAGGAACCTACTATTAAAAATGAACTCACTCACAAAGAATACTAAAAATAAGTAGAGGTTCATGCAATAACAAAATATCACAATGCAAAAAGTAAATGTAGGATTTTTTAGCTTTTGATGTAATGAGCACTGGGAGATAGCAATCACAAGATGCAGAATAATATGAAAGAAAGTAAATCTGCTAGATGACTGAAATATGTTGTAAATAGAAATGACATAAAAGAATACAATGTAGCTATGGAGGAAATGAACACTCCATTAATAAAGCTACTGAACTACATTGCACCCATCACCAATGGATGGTGATCTACACAGAACTGTACTATGCTCTAAGCTACACTATCTGACTATGTCCCCTGACTCTATATCTGTATTACAATGAGGCCTTTCTTATATAGGAAAATAGGTTCCTTGGCCAACACTCTACCTAGTTGTGCAAGGGACAACTTGCACATATACAACTTGCACATTGACACTTGTGCATTTATTACATTGCATGAAGTAACTAGATAACTTCCCCCTAAAGTAATCTAATGTCCTAAGTATGTACCTTGGAAGATACATTTACATGACCCAAATGATGTAATATACTCTATTTCTAACACCCCCCTGTATTACATTATTTGGGTATTGAAGACTTTAGTCTTCAATATGGATCTTCTTCTTCTTCATCCTAAACTTTGTACTCTTCTTCTGCATTCTTTGTATTCAGGTTCAATAGGTAATTTGTGTCTTCATATGATGCAGAGTAAGTTGTAGCTGAAGCTAAAGATTCTTCTTTCATTGGATGATCTTTGGCTTGTTCAGATTCATCTTCCTTATCTTCTATCCAACCACCTTTATAGTTCTCTTTGCAAGTATCTTCATTTGGTTCTGATTGTTGATGAATGAGTAGGGCATGGTGCAATTGTCCTCTCATATTTTTGTTTTTGATCCTTCTGTGCTTGCCTTTTTGGTGTATTGGTTCTTCATTTTCTTCAACTTGTTCCTCTGTAAATATGTTAGTATCATTTTGAAACACCACAATATCTTGTGAGATTTCCATTGAGTCTAGGATGTATGTATTTTCATGGATTGAACCTGTTGCTTTTATTCCATCTTGATTCATAATGAGACATGTATTGATCCCATCCATATATCCAAAGTTAATCATATAGTTGTTTTCTACTAGCTTGCTTACTGAGATGAGATTGAATGTTAATCCAGGAACATACAATACTTTTTGTAGTAGAAGATTTGGAAATGATTTGTTGGGTGTTACACATCCATATCCATGTATAGGATAAGTTTGGTTGTCTACAATTCTTAGTCTGTAACCTTTAGCAACTTCAAGATAGTCAAACCATTGTATATTTCTTGTCATATGATGATTGGCTCTTGAGTCAATATACCACATGTGTTCATGTTTTGTGAATTGGTTCCTATTGGAGCAAGTTTTACATTCATTGTATGACATTCCTTTACCCATTTGAAGAGGTTGAATTTGAAGAAATGAGATAGAATTGTAGTCTTTCTTATAGCTCCCTATATTAGGATATTTGATCCCTAATTGAAGTATATAAGCTTGATTTGATAAAACCTTTATTAATCCTTAGGTTTGTAGGCTTCCTTATGTCTCCCTAGTAATGAGAGTATGAACACCTAATTTTAGGTTTTGAAGAAAGCTTATATCTTCCCAACTTGATAATATTTGATAGATATTATTATTATCAAGTTTTGTAGAATGCCTTATGACTCCCTAATGATTTTGGAGTATGATATAGTGCTTTTGTAAAGTATAGTTCAATTTTGGTTGATTTTGTACAATTTTTGTAAAGATCAAAAATCAACTTTTCTAACACCTTATTACTCCTATTGAACTAAGCACTTTTCAATTTTGAAGAGGTTTTAATGTTGGATTTCTTTTGTCCCTTTTGAGAAATTTTGAGACAAGAAAATTATAAATTTCCAACCTTAACAAAAAAATCTTAATAACCTCTTTTGTAACCCTTAGGATTTTATTCAAGTGTTTCTAATTTCCAATAACCTAGTTTGATGTTGTAACCCTTATCACTCCCAAATTTGGAAAATTAGAAAATTAATAATATTTGCAAAATATTAAAGAATTTAATCCCAAGTAGAATTCCTTATTTCTCCTAGGTTAAATTGCAAATATTATTTCAATTTGATAAGTTATCCCTTATGGTTTTTGCTTTCAAAATCTAAGATTTGACCTTAGCTTATAACCCTTATATCTCCCTAAAGTGAAAGCAATAATAAATGGGATTTAAACCTTACCTTTGAATGTTGTATCACCACACTATTCGGTGCCTTTTTTGGCTGAATATAACAACACTTTAATGTCCTCCTTTGGTGCTAGAAACAATGCTTATGCTTTGGAATTCCCTATATTTAATGTTGGAACGTAGGTGCTACAAATATGGAGAGGTTTGACCTTCAAGACCAGGAGCTTTTAATGCTTCCTCTTCCTTCCTTCCATGTTGCGCTTTGCTATGCTTTGACTATGCTTTCCTATGCTTGACTACTTTGGACTTGAGCACCTTTTTATGGAAGAAAGGTCTTGAACTTTGTGACAAGTGTCACATCCATTACGTATGAGTGCTCCACCTTTCTTAACGTACCGATTTCCTTCTTTAATACTTCTTGGTCACTCTGTAACGTATGAGCACTCATGTGGGCACTTGTGTGAGGCTTGTGGAAGATAACAAGTGTCACCACTTCCTTGATATTCCTTGTAACTCCTGCATGAGGTTTCTTGAGCATTGAGAGATGAAATGGCGCCTTAGAAAGTTTATGCCAAGTGGCATTCAAGCTCTCTGCATGAAGTCCTTTGCTATAACGCTTCCAAGGAGAATATTATAACTCCTTTTGTATGCCTTTCCTTAGCTTGCTTTGTTTCTTGGACAACAAGCAATCTTTTCTTTTGTAGGTGAATTGATGAGGTGCTATGGAGCTTTGAATGGTGATTTTGGTGCTTCCTTTGGTGGATGATCTTCTCCAAGTTTAAGACCTTGAATGTAGCACCTTTTCTCCTTGTCTTCTATGCCTTCAACGTGTTGATTCCTGTGCTTCTTTGTAGTGTAGATAGCCTCTTGTTATGTTGTCCATCCCACATTGGTAGAAGTAGATTTTGATGCCTTCTCTTTGTAGATGAGCACTCTTTTTGTCTACGTAAATGCAGCTTGATAATAGCCTTATGTGGGCTTTGATTTTGCAGGTTCATCCATCCAAGATATGTGGAGAGTGAGCCCTTTGAGTGGCTCCTTTTGCTATGGAAGAAGAGTGCTAACGTTCGACCTTCCTTGGCTGGCTTACCCTATAGATATTGTGCCTTTTGAGGCACCTTCAAATCTGCTCTCTTCCTACGTATAACGTATTGTAGAAGTGCAATACCATGTAACCTTATATGTATATAAAACCTTCTTTATTGCACCTTTTCTTGCACTCTTTTGCAGGTCTAAAATTCTGGTTTTGTAGCAGATTTTTGAATGCAAATATGGGGGTTTTGAGGATGTCTCTTTGGCTAGACTCCTTACCCTTTTTTCTTGGATACTTTGATGATAAATCCAAGCCCTTAATGATGTAGATAGAAGCTTCTTTGTAGCTGTAATTTTCTGCCCTTTGTACCATGCAATTAACCCTGTAATGCTTTGGATTTGAGACTCACCAAGTCTCAATATTTGAAGCTTCTATTTCTACCTTTAGTTAGTTGTTTTTTGGATTGTACTAACCTATTTTGGTGGCTTCCCTTGGCCACTATGTGTTGCAGATTTTTGTGCTTTAATAGTGTCTTTAGACACTTGATTCAAATCAGATTTTGTGCCCTTCTCAAGTACACAAAACTAATCCTTTTGAGAGCAATAGAATAGTGCAAATGAATCTAATAATATTTCACTTTTAATGCACTAAAAATTTCACCTTATCACTCCAATCAACTCTCAAGATAATGCACTTAATCAATTTACTGCAACTAATCAAGAATAATTTGAAATGAACCTTCAATAATTATTCTGCAATTTCACTACAATCAATATTGTAGGACTTAGTCTTCTTTTTCTTTTTCCAAAGTAGATGATAGGTAGTTGATAGATGTAATACTGAAATCTAATCAACTCCTAATTAATGTGCAAATGAACCTTAAAAATAACTTTTCTCTTTTTGCACTTTTTGAAGACTGTAATCCAATTTTTCTTCTTCTTGCAACTTTAATCTAAATTAAGGTGCTATAACAAATCTGATAAGTAATCCAATTAACAAGTTTATTTGCACCAAAATTTGCTTACCTTTTTAAAGCTTTCGTAGTTCTTTTGCCACTTCTGTAGAGGATGTGAATCTTGGTGTCTAAGATCACCAAGTTGCTGCTTCGAGTAGGATCTTGCAACTTTTTGTAGACTATCCTGAACAACTCCTTCTTCACCAAAATATGGTCTCAAACTTTCTTTCATGAGCCTAAGATTTGGTGGCTTGTTCTCCTCTTGTGGTCTCCTCCTTCTACTATAGATTTGGAGAAGTCTTTGTCTCTGAAGTGGTGCCTTCTTGCTGTGAGAGGTAATCTTCAAATCTCCTAGATTTGGTGAGCTTCTTCTATCTTCAAGTCTTCTTGTCAAATTTTGACTTCAAGTAGGATCTTCTTCTCAAGATTTTGAATATCTTGAGGTCTTCACTAGATTCTTCTTCTAGGATTTGGCACTCCTTGCCAAATTATTCTTCTCATTTGCACTCCCCTCCTTCTCATTTGGCACTCCTTGCCAAATTCTCCTTCTCTTGGGCTTGTTGTCGAATGGTGATAATTGTCCCAAGTCCTTCACTATCAAGGGCTTCTCCTTGGTAGTGGATTTCTCTAGTGAGTTCTCCTTTGATGATTTCTTCAATAAGGCTCTCCTAGCATTTTATTGGATGCTCGTTGAGATAGTTTATCTTCAAAGGATCTTACGTATGGTCTTCCTTGAGACCTTCTCTTCAACCTTCTACTCCTGGAAGTGTTGGTGGTGAGATCTTCTTCTAGATCTCTAATTCCACTACTTCTGAATGTGAGCAGGACTCTCCTAGTACTTCTTCTTCCAATACTAGAAGTTCTTCAATGAGATCTTCTCCTGATCTCTTCATTTTTTCTTTAGGTGTTGAGTTGATTCTGAAGAAGATACTCTTCCTAACTTTCTTGTAGGAAGTTTCCCAACTCACTGAATCTTCTTTCCTTACAACAAAAATATTAGTACTAAAATCTTAATCTACTTCTGAATCAGATATTCTTTTTGAATTCTTCTTCAAGATCAAGGCTTTTAGAGCCTTTTTTATCTATTTTTTTCTTTTTAGTATCAAGGCTTCTATGGCCTTTTTAGTATCAAGGCTTTTGTAGCCTTTTCAGTATCAAGGCTTCTATGGCTTTTTAGTATCAAGGCTTCTATGGCCTTTTCAATATCAAGGCTTCTATGGCCTTTTTAGTATCAAGACTTATATGGCTTCTTCTTCAAGGCTTCTATGGCCTTTTCTTCAAGGCTTCTATGGCCTTTTTGTATCAAGGCTTCTATGGCATGTTCTTCAACTGTGAAGTTCTTCAATCCAACAATGGAGATCTTTAGTCTCCTGACTTCACCATGACTCTTCACAGAAGTCTTCTTCCATAATATTCTTCTCTTGCACAAGGAACTAATATCTGCACTATGAAGGCACGCTGACCTTCAAGCAATGAAGTTGGAGTCTCCTAGATTTCTATTGTAGGAGGAGTCCCAATCCTTTGAGAATTAATTTTCTACAACAAAAGAAACTTTAGGTAATAGTTAGCAAATTCTAGATATCCTGGATGATCTTCACTAGATGATTTGTCAATCTAGTGGATTGAATGTTGAGTCCTAGTCTTCACGAGTTTTTCTTGCAACTCTATGGAAAAGACTCTAGTCAAATGTAATCTTAGTATTTTTGGAACTGATATTTCTTTCAGTCCTCACTTGGGCTCTCCCTAATTCTACCACCTAGACTCTTCTGAGAGTTTTTGATAGTGGTTGGTCTAGCAAGCATCAGGTTGACAAAAAACTTAGGCTCAATAATAATGGTGGTTTTCCTATTGACCTACTATGGCTAGATCTACCGTGGCTCTGATACCACTATTAGCTTTTGATGTAATGAGCAATGGGAGATAGCAATCACAAGATGCAGAATAATATGAAAGAAAGTAAATCTTCTAGATGACTAAAATATGTTGTAAATAGAAATGACATAAAAGAATACAATGTAGCTATGGAGGAAATGAACACTCCATTAATAAAGCTACTGAACTACATTGCACCCATCACCAATGGATGGTGATCTACACAGAACTGTACTATGCTCTAAGCTACACTATTTGACTATGTCCCCCTGACTCTATATCTGTATTACAATGAGGCCTTTCTTATATAGGAAAATAGGTTCCTTGGCCAACACTCTACCTAGTTGTGCAAGGGACAACTTGCACATATACAACTTGCACATTGACACTTGTGCATTTATTACATTGCATGAAGTAACTAGATAACTTTCCCCTAAAGTAATCTAATGTCCTAAGTATGTACCTTGGAAGATACATTTACATGACCCAAATGATGTAATATACTCTATTTCTAATAGAAATAAACACTTTAACAACGAACACATAATCGTAAGCCTCTTTGAGGGAGAAATATCCTTCAATATTTCATTAATTTACAAAAAAATATACGCATACATGGTTCCAAGCCTTTTCAAGAAATAATTCATGCAACCCTAACCTAAATCTCAAGAGTTGGATTACATGTGAAATTTTGCTCAAGCTAGAATCTTCTACCAAACATGGATCACATTCTTGATAATGGTTATATGAAATGATCCTACTTGTCTAGGTGCCTTACTTGCCACATATTATTATTATTTTTTTTTTTGATTGGTAGAAAGGGTGTTGAAAGGTCCCTGGACCTTGTACAAAAGAAATTACATGAATTCCAGATCGACCAAGGTGGTCCAAGAAATAAATATCAAAGAGCGAGCAAACCTCCACACGAGGAAAGGTGTTGCAAAATCGTGACCAAATTGGTGATGTCGCGAAATCACGACAAGTTGCACCGTTGCTTCCAAGAGAAGAAAGGATGTCGCGAAATCGTGACAAGAAGCGAAATCACATATTATTACAAAGTATTACAAAATAACATTATAAATGGTGTCCCCATGTTGGAAGTGGGTCATTACATAACCATATGAGAATTACAAAAATAATGTTAGGATGGGGTCCTAACATGTCCTTCCCCTTCAAAACGCTTTATCCTAAAATTTATAAATGAGGAAACGGGTGCCGGAGATGTTGGAGAGAACATGTAGTATCTTCTAGTTTTATACCATGCCACTAAACAAGGACCTTAGTAATGACTTAGTTGTGAAAAATGTGCATCCTATGATCCAAAAATTATTCTATCTCGAGCAATATAGAACCTTCTTCATCCAATTTTGAGACGGCAAATTGAACCTATACCTAATTTCCCATAACATTCTTGAGATAGGATACATGAAAAATAGTGTGAAGCTTGGATGTATATGGTAGAGCCAATTTTAAGGCCATGACACTAATCTGTTGTAATACCTGGTAGGGCCCATAGTATTTGGCAACGAGTTTCTAGAACCTATGAAATTGTAGGGATGAATATTTGTATGGTTGCAAGTGAAGGAAGACCATATCACCAACATAAAATCTATGCTCATAACAATGTTGATCAACTTGTTGGTGCATATAATTTTGGACCACTTCCAAATTTATATTTAGTTGATAGAGGACTTCGGCATGTTGGTTGAGTGTAGTGTCGAGTGCATGGACCTTGGAGCTTCTTAGAATGTAGGGGGAGTGGAGGCCATCCATAAGCTACTTCAAAAGGGGTGACCTTGGTCACCATGTAATAGGAAGTGTTATACCACCACTTAGCTAAGGGAATCCACTTTACCCATTGTGGAGGATGATCAGAGGTAAAGAAAATAAGGTAGATCTCTAAAAATTTGTTGATAATCTCATTCTAGCCATCTATTTGTGTATGATAAGCTAAACTAATTTTGAGTTGAGTTCCCTACAACTTAAATAATTATTGCTAGAAATTACTAGTGAAGCTAGGATCACAATTGGACACAATGGATGTGTGTATGCCATGAAGATGGAATATAGAATCAAGGAAATTTGGGTAACTATGGAGGTTGTGTAAGGATGGTATAGGGAAAAAAAATGAGCATACTTTAAAATATATTCCACTACCACAAAAATAACATATTTACCTTGGGACTTAGGTAACCCTTCAATAAAGTCCATATAAATATCTATCCAAATCTATTCAATAATAGGCAAGGGTTGTAGAGTTTATAGAGAATGCATTGTTTCACCTTTTATCTATTGACATGTGTCACATACTACCATAAATTTATGAATTTCCTTCTGAATACCTTTCCAAAAATAGGTACACCTAATCCTTTCATATTTTTTAAGGAACCCAAAATGGCCTCTAGTGGGTGAAGCATGCATTTCCTTCACGAGGAGTTCCAGTAGTGGATACATATGAGGAACAACAAGGCACTGGTGATAGCATTAATCTTGTCCATCCCAAGTGTATCTTGGACATGAGGTAGGCTTTGTTTGAAGGGAGGCAACCAAATTTTGTAAGCCTAAATCCTTAAGCACTGTTAGAATTAAAGTGCACTATGCCTTCACCTTGACACTTGTCAGTTTCTCTTGACAAGTGTCATGTGTTTTATATAGGCTTATGCCTATATATTGTAACCATTTGTATCAATAAAATTAATCCCTTCAGTTTCAGTCCCAACATTTGGTATCAGAGCAGGTTCCCTCTCCTGCCTGTGAAACCCTTGAGGGGGGATTTCCCTCATGGAAATCCTCCCTCCTCCCCTCATTTTTTTTCTCATTTGTTTCTTCATGCGAGGGAGTATGCTCTCCATATTTGATGGATCAGAAACCAGAAGCTTGAGGAAATATTAATGGTGGTAAAATATGTTATTTTTTAAGTTTTTTTTTAGCAGATCTGGTTTTGTGGGCTGTTATGGTGACTATTATGGTGCAGACAAGCTGCAGTATATGACTCTATGAATTGAGAGCACAAGAGTCATGGGTTTTAGACGTCCTCTAGAGATAACGCTGATTTTTTTTCCCAGTCATTGGAGTAATACCTCGATTCGCTAAAATTTTTCGAAAGGGGGCGATGCTACTGCAGGAGATCCGTAGACTGTAACGATAAATGGTGGGTTCTGGTGGTGTAAGATAGAAGACGCATGCCATAGATATCATAATAAGCCTTGATTGGATAGAGGGGTTTGTAGAAAATCCACCATCTATCATCGCCTACTGCTACTATTATACGAACGCAAGGAGATATGTTTCGTGCAGTAAAAAGAGATTTCCAGCCAGCAAGGTTTTGTGGCGTTGACACGATAAGCTGCAGGTCTCGCTGCCTGAGGATGCAAGATCTATTGTGTTTTGAGACTGCTGTTAGAAGAGCAAACATCAAACACCAAAGCAAACTTCCCTATGAAGTTAGATTCAAAAGAGACTGTGTAGAAGCCACCAGGTTTAAAACCATACTGCACAAATTTTGAGATTGCAGCCAGTGCGCCACACAGCATCAGCCTTAGGGGATCCAGTAAATATATTGTTTTTCATCTACAGATAGCCACCATCGAGAACTCCATGGGGATGATCCACTGGTTTACAGGAACAACAATGCAGTTTCTTGCCACGATGGAGATCGTCTCATCATCTTTGGTTAATAATTAGCCAAAGGGATCATCGTCTTCTGTCGTCGCTCTCCGAAGCAAAATCTGACCGACGCAGACTCACCAAGATCCGAGTCACTCGAATGGTTGCTGCTTCCACTGCGTAGAAGCCACCAGGTTTAAAAATAACATTGAATCTCCGTGCTAAAGAAATTCACATTAGAAGTTTGATGGAAATTCCCTGGCATATCTGGTTTTCATTGCAGTCCTTTTTGGAATACAAAAATGTTCTTCTGCTTTGTTGTTATTACTGATGGGATCGATATTAAGGGCGGCCGTAATCTGTTTGAGACGAGATTAACGTTCCTGTAATTCAAATTCATTTATTCAACTCTGTCGGTGTTCAGTCAATGAAGTCACAGCCTTTTTTCACCTCTCAAAGTCCACTGTAATGCAATATAATCATGATTTCTTCTTCTATTTCCTCTTCGTGCCTATCTGCCTGCTGAATATTTCCATTTCCTGATCATGTCATTGGTGGGCTCCATTTTTGTGGAGGAGAAATAGGGAGAGTCGTGCAAGAAAATACAACTTCAGGAATCCCGCTCTACGGGTAAATGACGGAAGCATTATGGTTATTGTGATCGTCGGAGGCAGAGCAGACGTAGCGCGAGTCGGAGGACCAGGCAAGGTCAGAAATGTCCTTGATTTTTTAGTTGGCAGTGATTCTACGAGCAATGCAACAACCATTAAATCGAGAGGGTGCAGTCATTCTACAAATTATTGAAACTGTGAGCTATCTGCCAGTAATTTCTCGTTGAGATTGTGAAATTTTCTACCTGTTCAGATTGCCATGATGAGCGCAATGGCCGAGATTTCCGAAGGATCGTTGCATATGTAACACAGAGAAGGACCCGAGGTTGCTAAACATTTGACCGCCTTGTGTGATTGTTTGATAGGTTTAAATGGAATGAAATGGTGGAGTCCTCCGTGGAGTTTGAAGACGATGGTCGTGAAGGCCATAGAGCTGGCGGACGCCAGTCCCCGTCCTTTTACAAAAAAAATTGGTGCCCTTCAAAGACTTTTCCCGAGATGCGTGGAAAAAGTCCATGCATGAACACAAGTGGCAGAGGAAGTGCAAAATGAGTGCACTTAATATTCAATGCTTTTGACAGTGGAGATCGATATTAATTATTTTTTGTTGGTGTTTTTTATTTCCTCTAATGTTGTACTGCGCCTTTCACAATGTATAATGGCCGACAAACTTTACATATGCATTGGTGGGGGACTTTTCTTTCCCACATGCCTCACATGGCCATTTTTTTCAAACATTCTAATTTTTCTTGGAGGGAAATTTGTTTTTTAATCATGATGGCAGATTTGTAATGGCCGATAGTATGGCCTATTTGGCCATCTTTTAATGTTTTTTTCCACATGGAAAGTGGAAGTGAAAAGGCCCACATGGCCCTATTTTTTTTTACATGGAGGTGGAAGGCCTAGATGGCCCAAGTAATTCCCCTATGAGGGAAATTTTAAGACTATTTTTTATTTCGCCTGAGAGCGATGCCGCCATTGAGCGAGGTTGTTTATTTTGCTGCCTAGAGAGACATGCTATTGTTTTTTCCACATGATGAAGGCCCCTTTGATGGTGGAATATAGGGGTATTTATAGTCGTTGGAAATGTTTTTCCATGACGGACACAATGGTGGTGTCATATTGTAATTTTGAGGCTATTTCAATTGAGTTTTTTAGCCTCAAAATTTTTCTACCTTGGAGTGCACTTTCGGTTGTACCCGACACTCCCAAGGTACTTGTAAGTGAACCTAGTATCTAGTATTCACCTCTTTCTACTTAGCGGATGCAGCGGCTGGTTACCCATTCATTCTGGTAAGATGAGGTGGTTACACTTATTCTAGGGACTATAGACATAGACACCCTAGACTCTATCCGAGGTCTTTTTCGGATCTACTTCTGAAGACTACAGACGAAGACACTTCAGAATATTCTCTTCTTTTCTTCTTCTCCTCCATTTGGCATCTATGGCTCATTTTATTGTATTGAGTGCATTTTTGGCAAAGATCGACACTCTTATATGGCTCATTTTTCATTTGTATTAAGGTGCATTTTCGGCTGAGACCGACACCTTCTAGATTGAGTTCACCATAAGGAAGGATTTGATATTTATGGTGAATCTAGTCAGTGACCTACGAGAGGCAACATCCTTTGAGGATGACCTGTAGAGGCAACAGACCCAGAAGTGGCTGACCCTAAGGCACCCATGATGACCCTGAGGCACTTAGACGACTGACCCAGTGGCAACAGACCCATGGAAGTGGCTAACCCTGAGGCAACAGACCAAGATGTATACACAGTGAATCTAGAATTATTCATAGTTGGAGAGCCAAGCGCAAAGAGCACGAGCCTAGACCAAATCAGCAATAAGAGAGGATGATAGGTTGTTTTAGAGAAGTCAACATTAAGGGGTAATGTTACCTAATGTTGACTTGTTTTGTTTCTTCTTTAGTTAGGATAGTGCACTTTAAGGGGGAATGTTAGAATTAAAGTGCACTATGTCTTCACCTTGACACTTGTTAGTTTCTCTTGACAAGTTTCATGTATTTCATATAGGCTTATGCATATATATTGTAACCATTTGTATCAATAAAATTAATCCCTTCAGTTTGAGTCCCAACATGCACTTCCTCATGAAGAGAATTTATCCACTATGGAATGGGTAAAGAAATATCACATAGCATACTATAAACCTAAAATTGGTGAGAGAGAGAATTTATCCACTATGGAATGGGTAAAGAAATATCACATAGCATACTATAAACCTAAAATTTGTGAGAGAGAGCATTTACCCCAATGTTATTTTTACATTTTTTTATTGGTAATATCATAATCATAGACCATTAGCTTAGAGACCCACTTTTGTTGTTCAAGGGTCGCAACCCATTGCTCTAGGAAATATTTAAGACTTTGATCTATTTTAATGGATAAATGACACCCAATAAGAAAAGGTCACCAATGAGTTACCATATGCAAAATTTCAATCATGGCCTTAGCATAAGTTGATTTTTCTATATTGTGACTAGAGCGCACTTAACTAGTGAAAGCCAAGGGGTGCCCTTCCTGCATCAACACCACTCCAATACCATTGCCTTAAGCATCACTTTCAATTACAAAGGCTGGGAAAAATTAGGCTTTTCTAAGACCTAAGTGGTTATCATAGTGTGCTTCAATTCAAGAAAATCCTGTTCTGCTAGACCAATCCAAGTAAAAGAATATTATTTTGACATGGATATTAAGGTAGTGGAAATTTTACCATAGTTGTGGATAAATTTGTAGCAATAATTTGTAAGTCCCCAAAATCCACTAAGACCTTTTAGAGAGTGAGGTTTCAACCACTCTTGAATAACTTGAATCTTCTTAGGGTCAACTTTAACTCCATTTTTGGTGATAATGTGTCCCAAATAATCCACTTTTGTCAACCCAAAATAATACTAGGAAAACTTAGCATAAATTTGATGTTGTGCCAAAATTTTTAAAGTCTGATCCATATGGAGAGGTTCTTTTCCCAAGAGTTACTATAAACCAATATATTATCATAGGAAACTAGAATGAAATTACAAATGAATGGATGAAAAATGTTGTTCATGAGGCTTTAAAATGTGGAAGGTGTATTGGTCAAGAAAAATGGAATAACCAAGAATTCATAATGACCCTCATGAGTATGAAATACACTTTTGGTAATGGTACCCAGATTGAAGATCTAATTTGGAGAAAAACACAGTCCTATGTAGCTCATATAGTAATTCATCCACCATAGGGATAGGAAACTTATACTTAATGGTGAGACTATTGAGCTCACAAAAATTGATACATAATCACCATGACCCATATTTATTTCACACTAATAAGACAAGAGAAAAGAAATGACTATTACAAGGCTGAATGACTCCAGCTCTTAACAATTCCTAGACTAACTTCTCTATCTCTGACTTAAGGGCATGAGGATATTGATACGACCTAATGTTAGGCAGTAAATTACCAAGTACCAATGGAAAAACATGGTCATGGGAGTGATGTGGTGGCAAGTCTGATGGTTCAACAAATATTAAATTGTGCTTTGTCAAAACAAGTTGTAAATATTTGGGAATTTGGTACGCCTCTAAAATAGGTGGTTGGATTGTAAATATCTGAGTGATGAACCCATGAGAAGATTTTTCAACAACTTATCCATATGATTTCAGCTAATAATTTGAGGAGGCCTTACTTGTGAACCCCAAAGAGTGTAAGACCTTCCATTTTATGAAAATTGCATCCATTAATCTATAAAATTCCATGTGATGGTTCCCAATGTACCTAACCACTGAGCTTCCAATACAATATCACATCCCCCTAATTGTAGCATAAACATATTAATTTTGAGCTCATAATCCCCTATTTTCAATTTAACATTATGATATTTTCCTTTGCAAGGCAAATTATCTCCATTGGCCACCATAACCTCAAAGGAATGACATGTGTGGATGTAACAATTGGCCTACTTGAAAACTCAAGGATCAATAAATTTGTGTGTGCTTCTATATTTGATAAGGATTGTAAGACGTTGGCCTTTGAAAAACCCACAATTTTCATGGTTTGTGGAGTATTAATCCCAACAAGAGCATGGACAAAAATTTATGCCTATGGTTCTTCATGTATTTCTTCCTCATTTTTGGGTAGTTCCTCTACTGGTTCTGTTTCATCATCACTTTGGTCACTAATGATTGAATCTTCAACATATATGAGAAACAATTTCTTTTGGATACACCTATGCCCTTGAAAATATTTTTCATCACAATTCTAGAATAAAAATTTAGCACATTGAGCATCCATTTATTTTTTAGTCAAGCCTTTATAGGGAAAAAATTTATTTTCATTATGAGTTGGTAAATTGGGAGAAAAGAAGTGTTTAGTTTATGGAAATTTGGATGTCCTCCTTTGAGCTAAGAATTTGGATTTGGCCAATCATGCCAAGCTTATAGCCAGTATCATTATTTGTAGTTTGAACATATTAACCTCATCCTGGAGATCATATTTCAATCCACTGATGAAACAAATCATAAAAAACCCTTCATTAGAGCTCCTTGAAAATCATCATACTCACTAAGGCCAAAGTCAGTGAGTAATTGGGACTAAAATACTTCCCAAGAGAGATCGAGAATGGTGTGTTGTAACCACTAATACCACTGTAAGGCTTCATAATCAAAATTTAAAGAAGCCATCTGGATCCATAGATATTTAAGGACATTATGGAGTTTCAAGAATTGATATGCATGGCATAACCACCCATCTATGTCCTTCCCATTGAAATTAGGAAATTCTAATTTAGGCATCTTAAAGGGAGTATCATGGTCAAAAATAGGATGAGAGTCTCCCCCTTCCTTTTATTTTCCTTGACTTGATTCTTTAGTATGATAATCAAACAATTTTGGGGTACCTTGAACTCTAGACTCAACCTTAACAAATTGTTCTTCAAAGTTAGCTTTGGAGCAGAGGTATTTTCTTCTAAAGTGTTGAATATTTTGCCTTGTGGGCTATCGAGGGTGCTTTGTATTCTTTATAGCATTGATGTCGCTTGTTCTACCTCTTTTTTATGTCCATGAATGCCACTATCCATTTTGATAAATTTTGAGCCTCTTTCATTGAATTACTAAAAATAGAAGTGTGACTGTAGGAGTTACTATTTTTAGTAAGAAGTCCAAAAATGTGCTTGGGTGTTTTTTTATCTACTATTTTTATAAGTCTACTGGTGTGGTTGGTTTTTTTCTTGGAGGTTGGGTTCAAAAGTTGGGTATTACCTCAACCAACTCTGCCCTGTCTGTACTAACTCATGTACTACAACACTGACACTGTTTAGTTTGACTTTGGAATTTCTTGTGCTATTTAGTTAATAATGCTAGCTATTCTATTTTTGTCACTGGTAACCCTATAATTATTAGCACTACTTGTACTATTTTTATCACTAACAACCCTATAATTACTGATTGTTACATATGATTGTTAGTGCCACTAACAATCCTAACTATTCAATTTTTTACTCTAGGATTCCTTGTGCTATTGCAACCCTATAATTACCAACTGTTATATATGGCTATTATTGTTTGGTTCACCAATTATTTCCTTTATGCATGTAAATTTTTCATGACAGGGAAGTCTCTTCTATATGCTCATTTTTTTTTGGGATAAATTTTGGTTGTAGGTTTAACAGTCAACATAACAAGAAAGCTTTGTTTTTTGTAGGTTAAAATTTTGACAAATCCAGGCTAATTAGGCAAGGGTGTATGTAATGCCCATAGGCCCTTTATTAAAACCACAATGATGAATGATAGTTCTTGCACCAATGTTTCAGACCACTACTCAAGAAGAATTCCACACATACCCTTGATCACACTACCTACCTCTTTGATAGTATGAGAGGGTAATCTTCTCTAATATTGTAATCTATGTACTATGGATAATACAAAGCCAAAAGATATTCCTAGGGCTAAAGTTTTTTTTAATATTATATGGTCTCTCTAAATACCCAAAGATATGTGGAAGCTTGATTCTATGCGCAGGTGTATTCTGAGGCTTGGGTATTGGAGCCTGATTGCCCCTCACTTCACTAGATGCTTTATGGGCTATCTAGCTTAGCCAATAACAACATCTCCTCCATGATATTTTAAAACCCCTAGCATAGGGTTTCTAACCTACACAACTACTATAGAAAAAGAAAGGATTGTATTTTTGTTGGTTTTTGTTAGTTTTTTTTAATAAAGGACAAATAGAAAATGAAGGATAAACAAAAAATAAAAAATACAAGAAAATTATACCTAACAGTTAGAATAGATGAGAACAACTATCGCAGTCACATCAAAAATTGGCCCTAGACTTGTTAGGAACCAACTATTAAAAATAAACTCACTCACACAAAATATTGAAAATAAGAAAAGATTCATACAATAACAAAATATCATAATGTGAAAAGTAAATGCAGAATTAAACACTTTCACAATAAACATAAAATTACAGGTCTCTTTGAGGGGGAAACCTCCTTCAATATTTCACTAATTAGAAAAAATATACATTCATACATGGCTCCCTATATTTTAAATAAATTCTTAATGCAACCCTAACCTAAACCTCAAGAGTTGGATTACATACAAAATGCCACTTGAGCTAGAATCTTCTACCAAACATACATAAAAATTCTTGATAATGATTACATGAAATGACCCCACTTATCTAGGGATATTACTTGCTACATACCATTACAAAGTATTACAAAATAACAATATAAAGGGGATCCCCACATTGGAAATGGGTCATTACATAATCATATGATAATTACAAAAATAATGTTAATATGGGATCCTAACATGGACTCATTGGATAAATTTAACATCAATATACATAAATAAATTTATTGAAACTACAATATAGGAAAATTAGATAAAATTATAAAATATTATGAGAAGGGGAATGGTAAAAGGATCATGAAGGACCTCTTCATAATGCTTTCCACTCTTCTCCTAACCTTGAGGAGAGGGGCAAGTTGTGAGCTTAGAGTCTAAAGTTTAATGGATTGACTGAAAAATACCTACATTTATTCTAAGATAATATTTGATGATGGTTGAACTTAATTTGGCCCTAATGCACCATATAAATGCAACAAACGAGACCTAAAACTAAAATGGTTTTTGATTTAATGATAAAACAAAAACCATTTCCTCTTTTATAGGTAAGGGTTCACGAGAGATATAACAAACAAGCCTAGATGTAGCTATATGTTATTTTGATTTAATGACAATATGATTAAAGATATATTTGTCCCCCTAAATGGTTAAAGTACTAATTAGTTTCCTTTTCCTTTTTTTTTTTTTTTTTAAATAGCTAAGGATATAAAAAAAAAAAACTAATTTATATAGATAGCAAATAGATCTAAAACCTAAATGCTAAAATAAAGAGATATGGACTAGAAGAACATAGTTTTTTTATAAATTCAAAAGTACTATAGATGTCTTATAAGTGCTACCATCACTATTATTTCCTGATGGCACTTTCCATTTCTTGCAAAATAAACAATAAAAAATAAAAATATCAATGCTAAAGGGTTTTGCTTGAGTTTGAGGAGGGTATTAAGTTCCCCTATATAGAATTAGATACCTATTTATAATGGAGCTAAAAAATGATAAAATATTAAAGGCATGGATTAAATTGTCAATAATAGAAGTGTCATTGAGATAGTGATATCACTATTGTTGTTTTTATTGATAGATAATACCTTTTCTTTCTATGAATGTAAAAAATAAAGAGTGATAGCTCTATCAAACCTAGAATTTGATAGTGCTTTCACTAAAAAATGTAGAAAAGAAATAAAATGAAAGAGTTAAATTTTATGGAAGGTGCAAGGAATATCCTTGACCAAGAGGTACAAGACCTTTCTATGTATATAAAAATAGAAAGAATACTTGTCCATAATGCAAAATAGTAGTGACAAGATAATGAAATTCCAAACTACATGCAAGTAAGATGACCAAAGAAAATAAGTATGCAATGAGATTAAATATTAAGAGCTTGTTAGGACCCTATCTTAATACAACCATTGTTATATACTTATCTTGTGTTGGTGTATGTTTGCACCTTAGGCACCTAGTGTGTATGGGCCCATTGTAAGTAGGAGTTACTAGCTCAAGTTCTTTATTTCATGTGGTATAACCCTTGAAAATTAGGGTTAGGGTAAATAAGAGTATATATAAGGACATGGGTTTAGAGTAGAATGTATTTCACTTTTCTCATATCGAAAATCTATTTCCAAAGAGGTTGCCCCTCAAAGAGGTCTGCAATATCTATTTCACTTGATTAATATAAGTTTGTTGTATTTCCATCCAATAATTTTCTTGAGCACTTCTATTATTTTCATTTTAATGGTCATTTAGTTCATAAGCTTGTTAGTTCTTGTATTGCTATTTATGGTTATTCTTATTTTTATATGAAAATTTCTAATAAGTGGTATCAAATATCTTTCTAGGGTTGTGTTCCATAATAGTAGCAACAATTATTCCCCTTCTGTACATTTTTCTATTCAATATTTTTTTCATTCTGTTCATTTTCCATTAAAGTATATTTTCAAAAAACACACATTTTTTTTTTTTTTTTAATGGATTATGTTAGAAACACTATGCCAAGGGTTTTAAAATATCATGGAGGAGCTATCATTTTTGGATAATCTACATTGCCTGTAAAGTGTCTAGTGAAGTGAGGGATTCTCTATTTCCAATATATAGGCCTTAAACAACACATGTATATGGATGTGAATGCCCACATACCCTCAGGTATATAGGGAGTCCCCCTAGAAATATGAGAATATATCACTCATAGGAAGATGTTGACCATTTGAGTTTTTGGGTGCACTAGTAAGCAGTTAGTCCTAGGAAGTTTCTTTCATAGCACCCTTAAAAATAGATAGTGAAAATATGGATATGGTGGAACCTTTTATAGTTAGAGCTTCAAAATATTGGGTTGACCACTAATCATGAATAATATTGTATATTAGATAGCCCACAAAACCAAACACACCTTAAGTTATCCCTATTGAAACCTTGTTTAAAGTCCTTTTCAATTTAAAACTAAAATCAGATTTGAGAATACTATAGAAGAGACTACTCTAGTCATAGTATGATAGTCTAGAGAATATCTTATGTGATAGTACAAATAATATACAGTATAATAATAGAAATAATGCACATTGATAGTATATAAAATATCCAACCTGATAGTATAGAGAATAACCAATCTAATAGTTAGAGTAGTCAATTATCAATAGCCAACAAAATAAAAAATGCAAAAAGCCAAAATTTTCCATTTTGTGAGATAGTTGATTGTGATCCCATCTTGGAATGATCATTTTGATACTTAACTTTAAAAATCTAATTTTGGAACCCTACTAAAAGTTGGTGTTTTGTGTTATAGTCCATTTTATTCCTCTTTGAGCTATTTTTTTGACATATAACTTCAATAAATCAATTTGAAGACCTTAAAATGACTAAAAGCTAGTAGTGGTTCTAGAGCTACCCAAGATATTGAGAAATTGGGTGAATAGGTGAAAATAATTGAAAGCTCTTGTTGGACATTTTGAGTCTCTAAGTCAAAGTTGTCATTGATGTCACCATTGATGCCACCAGAAGGAGTCATCATTAATTCCAAAGAATTCAGCAGGAAATAAAGATGACAAATATGGTCATTTGATATTCAGCAATAAGACAGAAGTTAGAGTGAAAAAGTGTAAAAGACATAAGTTAAAAAGGAGTGCTAATATTTATTTTATAAATTATTTAAATTCAGGATGAATTTAAATTTTATAAATAAATATTAAAAGGAACTTTATCAAATGTGAAATATTATCATGGTTAGAAGTGCCATGGTGAAAACCCAAATAAAATATTTTATATTGCAAAAGTGGGTTTACAAAGTCTAAAAATATTTTAATAAACCCAAAGGTTGGGTTAAAGGTTGAATACCAAAGCATATTTTAAATAAATCCAAAGGTTGGATTTAAACAAGGCAAAACTTATTTTTGCCAACGTCGTAGAATACAAGGGAAGCGTCAACGTTTTTAATATAATGGGAATGCATATTAATACCATGCCAAAGTTAAGTTTTGAATTACCCTTGCTCGATTTGAAAGAGAAGCGCATCGAATTTAATGCAGAGCTTGTGATAGTGTTGTGTGAATTTTGTGGTTTGACTTAACGGTGAAAAGGACAAAAGCAAGCGCATTGATTGTTTGGAAGCCAACAAGGCACTTTGGCCTAGTGTAAAGTGGGCTGCAAGCATACATTTTGGTGTGCATGGTGGTTAGTGTTCGAATCCCATGAAATATTTTGGTGGATGCATTGAAGGCACCAATCAATAGGCGCATATGTTTTTGCAAGGCTAGGAAGGAGTCTTGAAGCACGTGGTGCTTCTTCCTTCCCAATGAGCTTGTAAGCTCGTGTGGTGTTTGCACCATGGGCAAAGACATTGTGAGGGCTGTGTTGATAGCTCAAAACTCTCCAAAGGCAAAGTAATTATGAGTGTGGCAGATTTGTAAGGACAACTACTTTTCAAGGAAAGGTATGGGTAAAATTCTTCTTTGTTGAGTTAGATGGTTGGCTTGATTGAAAATTAAGTTTGGAGTGAAAAGGATTTAATTAGGGTTTCCTTTTCAAAAGTGGTTGAGTTAATGCTTCAAGGTTTTTTGGATTGTGAGTTGTGATTAAACCTTGTTTGATAAGAATTGTTGTTTAGACCATTGGTTGAGTGAAGTACTTTGAGTTTATGCTTCAAGGTTTTATGAATTGAGAGTTGTGATTAAAACCTTGTCTTATTATCATTGTTGTTGAAACCAATGGGTGATACAAAGAACTTGAACTTAAGTTAGAAAAGAACATGAGTATCATTGTTAATGTGAGATTTGTTGTTGAGCATTGTTGGAAACATTTTGAGTTGGATGATACATGCTTGGACTAGGGTTTGTGAGAAAGGGTTGTTCCTTGAGGTGATTGGTTGAGTAGAGTTGATTAAGCCTAGTCAAGTGAATGCATGAAGTGGTTGTTCAATTTCTATGAGATAAAATATTCTATTTTCTTATTGAGTTGAGATTGAGCCTTGAGAATAGAATATATTGAGTCTCCAACAATTCTCTTTATGCTTCTATGAGATTGATTTGAGTTGAGATTGAGTTTTTGAGAATAGAACATATTGAGCCTCTAACAATTCTCTTTATGATTATATGATATTATACAAGTTCTGAGTGAGCTTGTTGAGAAGATTTGGACAAGTTCTGAGTGAGCTTGTTGAGTATATTTGGACAAGTTCTGAGTGAGTTTGTTGAGAATATTTGGATAAGTTATGATTGAGATTGTTGAGAAGATTTAGACAAGTTCTGAGTGAGCTTGTTGAGAAAATTTAGAAAAGTTCTGAGTGAGCTTGTTGAACAGATTTGGACAAGTTCTGAGTGAGCTTGTTGAGCAAATTTAGTAAAGTTTTGAGTGATCTTGTTGAGCATATTTGGACAAGTTCTGAGTGAACTTGTTGAGTATATTTAGAAAATTTTTGAGTGAGCTTGTTGAGCAGATTTAGATAGGTTCTGAGTGGACCTATTGAGCATATTTGAGCAGGTTTTGAGTGAACCTGTTGAGCAGATTTGAGTAGGTTCTGAGTGGACCTATTAAGAAAATTTGAGTAGGTTTTGAGTGAACCTGTTGAGAAGATTTGATAAGGTTCTGAGTGAACCTATTGAGTAGAGCTTTGGAGGTGACAGAGCAGAGAGGATAGAGACTCCATTGGATAGAGATCCATCAACCAGGATATTGAGTATAGGTCTTCTGAGTGAGGACAAAAGTATTCAAGTGGAGAGAGATCCACAATCAGTGTAGTGGAAGCAATCTTCTACAGGATCACCAATTAGAGCATAGGAGAAGGAGTTATCCTTTGGATAGATATCCATAAACTAGATTTAGGGGATCAACATCTCCTTTGGACATAAGTCCATAAACATTGTAATTGGGAAGGATTCCCAAAATATTATTTGAGAAATATTTAGAAGAAATATTTTCTCTATGGAGGTAGCCCACATTGGGTGAACCACATTAAAATCTATGTCTCTATTGTGTATGGTGTTTTGTGCATTGCTTTGATTACTGCTATTGATACTACTATATATACACTGCATAATATTGATTTGAAAAGAAAAGTAAAAAGTGGTCTTATACTGTTCACCCCCCTCTTAGTATAAGCTTGTGTTCTTCAATTTGTATCAAAGTGGATTCCTTCAGAAGAGTTTGATAGCTTGAAGTAAAAGTGGTCTAATAACACAATGGATCAAAAGGATCAAAAGGATGAATCCTTCAATAATGCAGTACCCATATTTGATGGAAGTGACTTCTTGTATTGGTGTGTGCTGATGAGATTTCACCTAATGGCACTTGGAAATGAAAATTGGGATGCAGTGGAACTTGGATATGATTCAGTAGCCAATCCTCCTATATATAAATAATATAAGCTTCTAATGCATGCAAATTCAAGAGCTATGAATGCAATTATAAAATTTTGTGTAGATTAGAATCTATGAAGGTTATGGAGTGTACAACAACAAAATATATGTGGGAACTATTTCATACCATATATGAAGAAGATAAAGTGTCAGGAAAGATAAGATCAAAAATATCAATGGAGAATTTGAGAACCTAAGAATGCAGGATGATGAAAAAATTCGTGACTATCTCAAAAAGGTTGATGAACTTATACATGAGATGAAAGGTATTGGAATGAAGGTTGATGAATTTGATACTTTTGATAAGATCTTGAGAACTCTTCCAAAAAGGTATAGTGAAAATGTTTCTGCTATAGAAACATCAATTGATAGTGATTCTTTAATAAACAATTCTTTTATTGGCATGCTTACTACTTTTGAGATAAGAACAAAAGATCCTTTTCCTTTGAAAGAAGCTGCATTCAAAGTGGACAAAAAGAAAAAGGGTAAGAAGACAAAATCAAGCAGTGAGTCATCTAGTGATGAATAAGTAAATTATAGCTGAAGAGATAAAGGTTCCAAAAGAACCATAGATCTAAGATCTGCTAAGTATTTTAATTGTGGAAAGTATGGATACTATGCAACAAAGTGCAAAGATCTAAAGAGCAAAAATGATGAAGAAAAATAGGACCACAGGTATAGGGAATTAGAAATATACAAGCACCAAAAGAAAAGCAAGGACGGACAAAGCATACAATGAAAGAAGTTCTTACAAAGGCAAAAGAGAATATACTATGTGGATATTGCAAGTAAGTACTCAAATGATAGTGATGCTAGTTTTTCAGACAATGATAGAGATGAAGTCCTATTTATGGTTGAAAAGAAATAACCAGTTAAGAGAAAGACTCTACTTATTCTTAGGTGTTTTAGATGTGTTAAATTTGGACATCTTGAAGATTATTGCATAAGGGATGGTTATAGTTTTAGTGATGATGATTTTGAAGATGCACTTGAAAGACCAGATGAAAATCTTCTAATGGAATTAGAAGAATAAGTGAGTGATCCTATAGAAGACAAGCCAAAAGAAATAAATGATATGGACAAAGGTAAATAAATGGAGGATTATTCAGCAAAGAATGGTTATGATCTCAAGGGAGAACTTATCTATGCCCTTGACACAGTAAAGAAGGTAAGAAAGCAACACTCTAAGCTTGAAAGTCAGTTTCAAGAATGTGATGAAGAAATATTATTGCTCATAGAGGATTTAGAAAAGTCAAAGGCTAAGGCAAACAAGTTCAAAGATAATTTAGAAGCAAAGATTTTGGAATGTGAAAATTTAACACAAGAAGTGGCCCTACTAAAATAAGATTTAGAGGATTCCAAGAATAAGCTATACAATTATGTAAACAATGCAAAGAGTATGGATAAAATAGTCAAGATACAAAGAAGAGCAACAAACAATACATGTCTTGGTTCTAAACAGGTTCAAAAAAAATGGAAGAAGAGTCTACTTCAAGTCTTGAAGAAGAAGAAACTTCAAAAGAAAATACATCAGAAGAAGAAAGTGTAAGTGGGAGTGAGACATCAGACGATGAGTTGGACAACAAAGAGTTCAAAAAATATAGAAATAATGCAGAGAGAAGATACAAATGGAACAACAATCAAAATAGGAGACCAATGAGGTCAAGACAAGGAAGCTTAAATGGAAGATGTTTTTCATGTCACAGGTTTGGACACATGGCTTCACAGTGAAGGACACATGAAATACAAGAATATGGAAAAGGAAAAATTTTCCAAGCGTATTGCTACTCATGTAATGAGTTTGGTCAAAAGGCAATGAATTGCAATATTCATGATAGAAGAGGATATGGATTCACAAGGAGAAATCCTAAGACAATTGCACCTCCAAGGAATAATAACATTAAGTGTTATAAGTGCAATAATTATGGTCACACAAAAATATGGTGTAGAGCAAATATTCCAAAAACGAACATGAAAAAAATAGGAATATGAACAAGAACAGGAATAGGAACAAAAACATGGATGAGAACAAGAACAAGAACAAGAACATGGATGAGAACAAGAACAAGAACAGGAACAGGAGTGATATAGGAACATGGATGATGACTTGGAAAGAAACAGTCAGAGGATTTAGAAAACTCAAAAAAGAAGAGGGAAAGATAAAGGTAAAGAATAGTGCTTTCAGGGAGTAGAAATAATCCCATCCCAGAATTAACCACCTCATGTGGATGTGGGGGAGGGGCTAACCTAAGAGGTTCCTTCTTAGCCTCGAGCCACAAAGGTGACCCTTTGCCATTGATGTCAAAGTGGGAGAGATTTATGTATTGGGGAGAGATTTGGTATGGGAAGAGATTTGATATTTGAGAGAGCATTGGGCCAGGGGGAGCAATGTCCCAAGGGGAGTAGAAGAAAAAGAAAGGGCAGGTTTCAGTAAAAGGATATGGGTTGCCATCAATGACAAAGGGGGAGATTTTTGGATATTTTGAGTCCCTAAGTCAAAGTTGTCATTTATGTCACCATTGATGCCACTAGAGGGAGTCATCATTAATTCTAAAGAATTTAGTAGGAAATAAAGGCGATAAATATGGTAATTTGATATTCAGAAAGAAGGCAAAAGTTTGAGTGAAACAGTACAAAATACAGAAGTTAAAAAGGAGTGATAATATTTATTTTATAAATTATTTAAATTTAGGATGAATTTAAATTTTATAAATAAATATTAAAAGGAACTTTATCAAAGGTGAAATATTATCATGGTTAGAAATGCCATGGTGAAAACCCAAATAAAATATTTTATATTGCAAAAGTGGGTTTACAAAGTCTAAAAATATTTTAATAAACCCAAAGGTTGGGTTAAAGGTTGAAGACCAAAGTATATTTTAAATAAATCCAAAGGTTGGATTTAAACAAGGCAAAGCTTATTTCCGCCGATGTCGTAGAAGACAAGGGAAGCACCAACATTTTTAATATAATGGGAATGCATATTAATACCATGCCAAAGTTAAGTTTTGAATTACCCTTGCTCAATTTGAAAGAGAAGCACATCGAATTTAATGTAGAGCTCATGATAGTGTTGTGCAAATTTTGTGGTTTGACTTGATGACGAAAAGGACAAAAGCAAGCACATTGATTGTTTGGAAGCCAACAAGGCACTTTGGCCTAGTGGCAAGTGGGTTGCAAGCGTACATTTTGGTGTGCATGGTGGTTAGTGTTTGAATCCCATGGAAGCTTTTGGTGGACGCGTTGAAGGCACCAATAAATAGGCGCATATGTTTTTGCAAGGCTAGGAAGGAGTCTTGAAGCACGTGGTGCTTCTTCCTTCCCAATGAGCTTGTAATCTTGTGTGGTGTTTGCATCGTGGGAAAAGATGTTGTGAGGGATGCGTTTAGAGTTCAAAACTCTCCAAAGGTAATGTAATTGTGAGTGTGGCATATTTGTAAGGACAACTACTCTTCAAGGAAAGGTATGGGCAAAATTCTTCTTTGTTGAGTTAGATGGTTGGCTTGATTGAAAATTAAGTTTGGAGTGAAAAGGATTTAATTAGGGTTTCCTTTTTGAAAGTGGTTGAGTTAATGCTTCAAGGTTTTTTGGATTGTGAGTTGTGATTAAACCTTGTTTGATAAGCATTTTTGTTTAGACCATTGGTTGAGTGAAGTACTTTGAGTTTATGCTTCAAGGTTTTATGAATTGAGAGTTGTGATTAAAACCTTGTCTTATTAGCATTGTTGTTGAAACCAATGGGTGATGCAAATAACTTGAACTTGAGTTAGAAAAGAACATGAGTATCATTTTTAATGTGAGATTTGTTTTTGAGCATTGTTGGAAACATTTTGAGTTGGATGATACATGCTTGGACTAGGGTTTGTGAGAAAGGGTTGTTACTTGAGGTGATTGGTTGAGTAGATTTGATTAAGCCTAGTCAAGTGAATGCATGAAGTGGTTGTTCAAGTTCCATGAAACAAAATATTCTATATTCTAATTGAGTTGAGATTGATCCTTGAGAATAGAACATATTGAGTCTCTAACAATTCTCTTTATGCTTCTATGAGATTTATTTGAGTTGAGATTGAGTTTTTGAGAATAGAACATATTGAGTCTCTAACAATTCTCTTTATGATTCTATGAGATTATACAAGTTCTGAGTGAGCTTGTTGAGCAGATTTGGACAAGTTCTAAGTGAGCTTGTTGAGCAAATTTGGACAAGTTCTGAGTGAGCTTGTTGAGTAGATTTGGACAAGTTCTGAGTGAGCTTATTGAGTAGATTTAGACAAGTTCTGAGTGAGCTTATTGAGCAGATTTAAACAAGTTCTGAGTGAGCTTGTTGAATATATTTGTACAAGTTCTGAGTGAGCTTGTTGAGAAGATTTAGACAAGTTATGAGTGACCTTGTTGAGCAGATTTGGAAAAGTTATGAGTGAAATTTTTAAGCATATTTAGACAAGTTCTGAGTGAGCTTGTTGAGCAGATTTAGATAGGTTCTGACTGGACCTGTTGAGTAGATTTGAGCAGGTTCTGAGTGGACCTGTTGAGAAAATTTGAGCAGGTTTTGAGTGGACCTATTGAGAATATTTGAGCAAGTTCTAAGTGGACCTTTTGAGTATATTTGAGAAGGTTTTGAGTGAACCTATTGAGAAAATCTTTGGAGGTGATAGATTAAAAAATATAGAGACTCCATTGGATAGATATCCATCATCCAGGACATTGAGGATATGTCTTCTGAGTGAGGACAAGAGTCTTCAAGTGGAGAGAGATCCACAGTCAGTGCAGTGGAGGTAGCATTCTATAGGATCACCCACCAGAGCATAGGAGAAGGAGTTCTCCTATATATAGAGAGCCACAAATCAAATTTAGGGTATCAACATATCCTTTGGATAGAGGTCCATAAATATTGTAATTGGGAAGGATTCCCAAAATATTATTTGAGAAATATTTAGAAGAAATATTTTCTCTATGGAGGTATCCCACATTGGGTGAACCACATTAAAATCTATGTCTCTATTGTGTATGATTTTTTCTGGATTTCTTTGATTACTACTATTGATATTGCTATCTATACACTGCATAATATTGATTTGAAAAGAAAATTAAAAAATAGTCTTATGTTGTTCACCCCCCCTCTCAGTATAAGTTTGTGTTATTTACCTCTTTATTGTAAACCCTTATGAAATTATCCAAATTAGATAAATTGGATAATATTGAAGACCTAAATAGTCCTTTAATAGGCCTAAATAAAAAATACAATGTTCTAGAAGGGCAATCATTAGGGAGTCAAGATGATAGTTCTAAGGGTATATTATGGAATACCTTTCCTCTAAATACAAATTAGAGATTGCCCAAGCTTGACTTTCCAAAATTTGATGGTAATGATCCAACTAGTTGGTTATATCAATCCAAGCAATATTTTCTCTTTATTCCACTCACCATAATCAAAGTCTTGTAATTGCATCTTTCAACCTAGAATAGGAAGTAGTCCAATGGTACCAATGGTTAGATAATATGCATCCATGGATCACTTGGGATGAATTTGAGATAAATTATTCACCTATTTTGGACCCAGTGAATCAATATTTTACTAGATCCCTCACTAAGTTAAGACAAACAATATCTACCTATGATTACTAGACATACTTTGAAAAGTTGGCAAATCATACTAGGAGATATAATGCTAATTTTTTCCAAAGTTGTTTTATTAGTGGATTAAATGAGGATATCTATGTTAAAATGAAAATATTTAAGTTGCATAACATGATGGTAGGTATATGATTGATTAGGCTTTTTGAAGATAAATTTATATCACAAAGATGTACTTTTAATCCTCCATAGGGTTGAAGCCTATTTTCATCCTAGACATCATCAAGCTTAGGAAATAAGCCATCAAAGTTAAACATCTCACATGAGAAGCAATGAAGGCATTAAGACATAGGGACTATGTTACAACTAGAATGATAATTATTCTCTAGGCTACAAGTGTGTACAACAAAAACTATATTTATTCAATATGGGTGAACCTCCCACTATAGAACCACATTATGAAGGAGAGGACGATAGAGGGGAATATCAATATAAAAAGTACAAACTAACAAAGGACAAACTACCCAAAATTTTATTGCATGCATTAGCTAGGATTTCTACTCATTATACAATAAAAATGGTAGGGCATTTTAAAGGTCAATGACTCATCATCCTCATTTATTTTGGTAATACCCATAATTTTATTGATCCTTGTGTAGCTAAACAAGAAACATATTATAAATACACTTGAAATTCATTTGAGTTCATGGTTTCCAATGGGGGTGCTCTACCATACAAAGGAAAATGTAGAAATATAAAGGTGATGATGGGTGACTACAACCTCAAGACGGACATGTTTACCCTTCCCTTAGAGGTTGTGATATTATGTTGGGAACTCAATGGATTTATACTCTTAGACCTATAGTATAGGAATTTCTAAGCTATATATAATTAACTAAATATGGAAATAAATACACTCTTTACCATATGATCATGAGTCCTACCCAAATCATCATCTTACATTGAATGGAAAAACTTGTGAAGAAATTGTCTGAAGGGATGATGGCACAATTGTTTGCACTATAGGCCCTAAATACCAATGATACAATTTAGCAAGTTTAATTACAAGAAATTATAGATAAAAATGCACCCATATTTGTAAAACCATAAGGGTTAACACCACAACACACCCATGATCATGTTATCAATATTTTTCCAGGCATCTTACTATTAATTATTGATCCCTATTGATACCCTTATATGTAGAAACATAAAATTAAGAAGATGGTATGGGAGTTATTAACAATAAGGGTCATTTGACTCAGTGTCAACCCATATTCTTCCCTAGTACTTTTGGTTCATAAGAAACATGGGTCTTGGAATTTATGTATGGATTTTTAAAAACTCAACAAAATTACTATCAAAGACAAATTTCCTATTCTTGTGATTAATGAGTTACTAGATGAACTCCATGGTTATTTCTTCTTCTCAAAGTTGGATATTCATTCAAGTTATCATTAGATTAAATTGTAGGAAGAAGATATTTCAAAGATAGAATTTTACACTCATGAATTCCATTATGAATTCCTTGTCATGCCATTGGGTCTTACCAATGTGTAGTCTACCTTTCAATGTCCTTGAATGCAATTATTTGACCATTTATACATAATTTTAATTTGGCCACTTTTACAGTATTCTAGTTTATATTCATACATGGTTGGAACATTTGCAACATTTAAACCAAACATTGCAACTCCTTGCTAATAATTGATTTGTGTTCCAAATGATCCAAATGTTTTTTTGGGATGTTGATGAGGACATAAATCAGCCTATGACCTAGGATAGATTAATTAAATTAAATTTTTGTATATATTAAATAATTAAGGTATAATATCTTCTATTTTTTTATGTAAAATGTGAGTATAAATCATGTCCATTATAGAAGATATTGTTAGTTAATAGTTACCTTAAAATTAGCTATTAGTTGTTTTTCTTATCCATAATAAGCCTCCATCCTAATATGGGTTCTTAGTTATTCTATGCAGTGTAATTTTGGCATATTTGTTTTCTATTTTGGATGTACCTTGTGCTTATTTAGGCACCCTTGTATTATGCAAGTTTAGTTCAATTTGGATCCTCATCATTAGTATCAAAACCTCATATTTATAACTTGGTGTGAGTTGGAAGCTTATCTTTAACTTGATATTGTTGTAAGCTTATTATAAGGTATAACAAGATATTTGATTAGGCTTTTGTAGTCAATGTTTTGTAGCTCTCTCATTATAGACAAATAGTTTAGTAGAGATTATTTCTACTTTCATTCCTAATCCAAGTTTTTAGATCAGTGTTGTGGCACCTTGTTTGACATTCTATTTTGTGTGGTATGAAATATCCACTAAGAGTAAGTTTATTTCAAATATTACCTTCATCCATCGATTATTTCCAAACAATGATGTAGTCACCCAAAAACGGTAAAAAAACTCTAGGGATAAAATTCTAGCCGAATTGTGTGACTTTTCCATGTGATAATACACCTAGGAAGAGGTGACAATGGCTCAGAGCAACCTTGACCACACACATGGCACTCTAAAAACAATTATTTTAATGGTTTTATTTTGTTTTTTACCTTGGTGATTTGCATGCTATTTTGACAAATTGTTTCTTGATACTAGTAAAATCCCCTCATGGCTTATATGGTGCTCTAGGAGATTGATGTCATAGAATATTTTACTATTTTATGCATTTCATACAATGTGGAATTTAGATGGTAATATAATGGTTGACCATGATTTTTGAAACATGGAATGAAACACTTAAATGCATATCTCAAACCACCATTGGAGCACTTTGAGATATTTGATGCATGACACCGCTAAGGAAAAATTACCTATTTTTGGATAACAGTGAAACATCTTTGCTTTTGGTTTGATTCCTATGATGGATTTATGGAAGATAAGCTTGGAAAAACTAGATTTTGCTTGTTGATCACCAACAAGATGATGCAATTCATACGATTATAGGTGGCACCCTCCTTTAGTATATCCCCATTCCTGGTAGACAACATAGTGGTACCATATAGATAGAGTGGAATTCCTGTGGAATGCTTTTAGAAGGTAGTCAAGCGTTCCATAACACCATAGTGGATTGTATTGGCATACAACCTGATGACACATGACATGGCCCATGTGTACTTCTCTATTATGTTAAACAAATTCATAGGATAAACATTCTTCGTTGACTCAACGTTGGCTTCATTGAGCTAGCAACCCCTGGTTTGAGGTTGTTTCATGTTTTTACTGCAATGGCCAAATTCACTTTTATCCCACATTCATGGGGAAAGTGAAATTATCAAGGTTTAAATAAGACTTATCCACCATCAAGAGGAACTACTTGTAGAACAGTCAAATTGATAGTATTTTGCAAAGTTGCAACATCGAGGTGTTTAGACCCCTAACATGTGGTTGTGAGTGAATTGTGATGTTGAAATGTGGATTCAATGTTTGATTGGTTAATTGTGGAATTTGACCATGGATTTGGATGCATGGAATTGCAATATGTAAGGTAATTTTACTTTGCAATTGGCATCTAATTTTATTTCTTAAACAAAACAATATTTATTTTTGTTAATAAAACAAAAATTAATTAATTAATTAATTTTATAAAAAAGTGCAAACAAAGGAAAATATATGCATATTGGTCATTTGGCTAATCACAAATCCATTTTCCTTGCAATTTCTTAGAAAAATGTCAACTTATAAACCTTTATGGTGAAGACCTTATCTATATATGGCTTTGCTTAAAGTAAGGAACCAACATAAGTGTTATTTTTTTTTAAGTAAACCTTTCTTTGTAATGCAAAAAAAGTAGGCATTGAAGGATACCTTTTATCCTTAAAATTTGGTGAAGACCTTATCTATAAATGGCTTTACCTAAAACAAGGAACCAACATAAGTGCCCAAGATTATATTTACCAGTTGAACAAGTTGAGAATCTTAACTGGCATGGAGGATTTAGCTATTGGACTCATTATCAAATTTAGGAGTGGTTTATATAAACCAATATTCAAGGAGTTAAAATATACCCCCCTCACCACCTTGGATGTAGTTTTCAATCAAGAACAATTTATGAAAGAGAAGCTTATTACTTAGTCAAAAGTACCACAATAATTTAATTCCATAGGAGATTTTAGACATTTGAATTAGTAGCAATGGATTAAGATGAAGATATCTTCTTCTCCTTATTCTTATTCTTTTAATAGCAAGAAAATTTGTAACCATTATAAAAGAAGAGGACGTGTGGAATCAAACTATTTTAGAAAGAGGAAGAATATTATTGTAAAATATCAACTTAAGGAACCACAAGATGGTCCCATTGATAGGAGAGGATAAATAGTATGAGCTCAAGGGTAAGATCAACAATGCTACCTTGATGACTCATGATTTGTATGAAGGTGGTCATGTCAATTTTTATCATGAAATACCACCTAACTCATATTTTGTTTGTGGGTTGTATCATTGACAATGCTAACAAAATAATTTGATTATGAGATCCATCATAAATAATTTGTAACTAATTATGGATCCACATCCCTATCCATACTCACTTGGATAAAAATATAATGGTTCCACCTCATAGATCACAAAACTTACATGATGTCCTTTACACGTGGTCTATATTTTATGGAGAGTCACCTACAATGTGACTTTGATGGATTATTGTGGTCTAATTATTAACAAGCCCTATTGGTATGACAAGAGGAATTAGTATGATGCTTTTAACAACATATACACCTTGCATCATGTGAATATGATATTTCTCATTTATAGCCTAAAAAATATGACACTTTTGCTCCACTCTAGTCAGCCATAAAAGATTATATTAATTTTAGCATGCCATAGGACACACCATCACTAGCTACAACACCTTATACTTACAAAGAGGTGATCCCTCCATCAATACCTCCTATTGATGCTCTAATTTTTCCTCTTTCTTATCTTGTTATACCCCCTCTTGGTATTGAATGATCATATCCCTTGCAACCTCCTTTAGCCAGGCAGGTTCCTATTTTGCAAAAGCCTCTATAAAATAAACAACAAGCCATTGGTACTCATCGATTTACTTCCTAGATTGGTAATGAAGTGGTGACCACACATTGCATTCTAGACTTGACATCAATTAGCATCATCACTCTTGTATTCAGTTTTAGGTATCTCACACTCCACCTTCTATTGTAAAAGCATTGGAGTCCAATGCTTCTATTGTGGAAAGGTATGATGAGGACATCAATTAGCCTAGGACTTAGGATAGATTAATTATATAAATTAGTTGTCTATCTTAAATAATTAAGGTAAAATATCTTCTATTTTCTATGTAAAACATGAGTACAACTCACATCCATTCTAGAAGATATTGTTAGTTAGTAGTTACCTTAAACTTAGTTATTAGTCATTTTTCTTATCTAAAATAAACCTTCATCCTGATATGGGCTCTTGGATATCCTATGCAATGTAAATTTGGCACATATATTTTCTATTTTGGATGTACCTTGTGCTTATTTAAGCACCATTTGATAATTCAAGTTTAATTTTATTTGGATCCTCATCAGATATAGGAAGTAAAATATCTATATCATATAGTTTTAGGGGAAGAAATCAAGATGGATCATAAAGTGATTATTACCATACAATAATGGCCCAAACCACAAACTCTCAAAAGTATTTAAGATTTCCTAGGACTCATTGGATATTATCAAAAATATATCTATGATTATGGAAATATTACATCTAATTTAATGGTCATGTTTTAAAAGAACTCATTTCTATGATCAAAATGCACTGAACATGCATTTCTATGAGTCAAACAAGTTATGCTCTCTATTCCTATATTGGATATGCCTCATTTTTCTAGGCCATTTTTGGTTTAAAGTGATGTCTCTAGAAGTGGAATTGGTGTAGTGCTTATGTAATAAGAATGACCATTGGTATACACTAGTAAGGCACTATCGAGTAAAAACCTAGCAAAATTAACTTTCGAGAAGGAGATGATGGTGATATTACATGTTGTTTATCAAATGAGGCCTTTTATTATTGGGAAATAATTTATGAAAAAAAAATATCACCTTGTTGGGTGCCAAATGGCACATAGAGGTACTAGCATCTATATTTTCCCTCAAGGGTCATCCACACTTAGATGAGAGAAAGCTATTGCTAACTCATTGTTATTATATTATGTGTAGTTATCCTTGGCATGTGGTTTGTATTTTTAGAGTATATTACATCATTTGGGTTATGTAAATGTACCACCTTTGGTACATAATTTAGAGTAAATTTAGTTAATTACTTCAAATATTGTAATAAATGCACAAGTATCAATGTGCAAGTTGTAAATGTGCATGTAGTCAACATGTAAATAAGTCCAAGGTAGAGTAAGAGCCAATAAATCTATCTTCCTATATAAATACCTCATAGTGAGTGTTTTAGAGAGAAGTGAATATAGAGAGTGTGTATTATATTTTAGTGGTTTGGTATAATGTAATCCTTTTTATATATGTTCATGGAGTGTTCTTGTCCACCATTATATAAAATTGTACTATTTTTATCACTCTCATTAATGGCATATTTATGAGTTATTTGTTGATGTTTATATTATTATTTTCCTGCATATTATTGTGCTATTAGTTTATATTTATCTCACTTTAGTTATTTTACATCTTGTGGTTATACTACATCCCATTAAAAGCTAATAGTGATATCAAAGCACATGGTAGATCAGATAGGAAATAGGGAGAGCCACAAGTGAGACCAAGAGAAATACAAAAATATCATTTACAAAATTTATAATATTACATTTGGCTAGAGTATTTCCACAACATTATAGGAAAACTCATGAAGATTAGGACTCAACATGTATTCCACTAGATTGATAAATCAACTAGTGAAGATTCATCATCTCTACATTTAGGAGTTTCTTACATTTTAGCTTCTAACATCTTGTTGTAAGAAAAATGAGATTCAATAAATCAGATAAGATTCCCACATAGAGCTAGGAAGAACATATTTGTTAGAATCATTCAAGCACTTGTAGCAACAAGTAGAATATTGAATATTTTAGATACCTAATAAAAAGTTCCCACTACTAGAGATTGCAAATATGCAACATGCAAAATAAGAAAAGGCCATAGTAGCCTTATAGTTGGTTCAAGAGACTCCAAATAAGAGTCCAAAAAAAGAGTGGAGGTTGGTAATATCCACTAAATACTACAAATATCAGATTAAAGAAATCAACATGAAGAAGTTAAAGAGACCCTTAGAAGGTCTAGCTACAAAACTCCTAGTTCTGGAATATTGGAGGTTGGTGATCTCCATTAAAGCCTACAAATTGCAAAAGTGAAGAAGGACCAGTAAGGTCCTATTATAAAATTTTAAAAGTAGGATATTTCAAAAGATCCAAGAGGAAGATATCATTACCAACACTTTCATAATAGAAGGTTGAAGGAAAGGTCTCATTTGGAAGACTAGAGAAGCTGCAAGATTGAATATCTTGGTGAGGTATCAAGGAGAAACAAGGAGAAGGCTTGGAGAGCCTTATTTTAGAATTTAGAGAAGACCATTAAAGAAGTTCCTAGGAGAACTCATTGGAGAAATCTACCAACAAGGAGGATTTGCTGATAAAGAAAATTTTGGGATAATTATCACCATCCAATAACATACCCAAAAGGAGAAGAATTTGGCAAGGAGTGCCAAATCCTAGAGGAGATTGCTAAAGACCTCAAGACATTCAAATTATTGATAAGAAGACCTAGGTTAAAGTTAGAATTCATTAAGGAGGTTGAAGGAGAAAAGAGCCTAACTTTACTACCAAACCTGAAAAGTTTGAAGATTACCATTGAAGGCTAAAAAGCTTATTCGGAGATAGGGGTTGCTAGATATTTACCAAAATACTAAAGGGTCCTTGAAGGAAAAACTAAAATATGATTTGGGGGTATTCCCTTCCAAATTTTTGAGTTTCAAGGACAATATTTTAGTGCAAAAATTATCTGCAAGAGAGCAACAATCAAGACAACATTACTAGTTGTAAAACTTTAGATCTACAGAGAGCATTCTGAAGGAGAATCAAAACCACCATATTACATTTTTAAGCAGTAAGATTTAGGAGTTACTAAGCTATGAATTGGTGAGTTATAGAGTTGTTGCAGATATCCAAGAAGAGTTGCAATATCATCAACTCAAGGGCAATAATTTGGTGATCAAACCACCAAGACATCCACCATATTCAAAAGTTATTAAGGTAAGCAACTTGGGTGTAAAAGGTTCATTATTTTAACTTTAAAAATATGGATTTTTATAGATTCATTAAGCACCATATTAAAATTAAATTTGCAAGGAGTGGATTCATTTTAAAAGTCTTCAAAGGGATTGAAAAAGTCAGGCCAATACCTGCACATTAATATAGTATTCAGATGTATTTTGACAAAAATAAAATTATCATCTTCCTATTATATAGTTACAACAAAGAAGACTACATTAAGTTATAGAGATTATAGTTCTCTACAAGGAGCAATTACTAAGTGCATATTTCAAGTTCATTTGAAGGAGTAATAAGGTGAGATTAATATTGCACTATACTAGTTGTTCTTTAGATGCATTAAGTATTTTTAGATTACAATGGAAATCAGTGCATTAAACTTTCTTTAAAAGTTTATTATGTGCTTTGGTTGTTAAAGTAAGAGTGGAAAACCAAAGAGCACAAATTAGAATACTATCAAAGTGTCTAGAGACACTATTCGGTGCATAAATCTGCAACATTTTTTGTGGTCTAGAGAAGCCACCAAAATAGGTAATATTCCTCCAAGTAGTGGAGAAGAAAGCTACCATCAAACTAGTAGAAGGAGCTACAAAATGAGACTAGGAGAGTCTCAAGTTTTAGGTCAAATCAGAAGGTATTTATAGGGTTATTCAAGTGATGAGCACCATAAATACTTATTTTATATACACTATTAAGGGGTATCATTACTAGTTTAATTAGCATGTGAGATGTATTTTTATTTAACTTATGCATATAATTGATAGAAAATCTGGTATTATGCTTGATTGGTGTTTTTAGTAGAAATTGTGTATAAATACAGGTTTGCTACTAATCTGGTGTTTTCTAGTCTACATCACACTTGTACCTGACATGCTTCTAGTTCAATGAGTCTAATACATATTGGTAAGGCACCTTAATCTTTAGGTAGGCGCCTTACTCTTCAGCCAAGCACCTTACTTTGACAAAGTCAATAGGTGCCTTACTCTGGCACCTTATTCCAGCACCTTACTCTAGCGCCTTACTCAAGTAGGCATCAAGTAGGTGCCTTACTCAAGTAGGTGCCAAGAAGGTGCTTTACTCAAGTAGGTTTCTCCCATACATTGGAAACACCCTACTCTGACCAAGCCAACTTTGACCAGTTGACCAGTGAGCTAAGGAGGTTTTTGCATGTGAAGACAAAGGAGGAATATTTTAATTATGCATTATTATTAAAATAGAATAAGACACTTATTATCAACCGATTGGCTAGTTGACCTTGTAAAACTCTTAAATAATTATTTTTAGGATGCATTAATTTAGATTTATTTGTTACGTACACCTAAGGATTTTTATAATTATCCTTCTGGTGAACAGACATGCTTTAAAATAGCAGAATAATTTTTTTGTAGAAACCAATTGTAACTAATCACGTTATGTGATTAAAATAGATTGATTTGTTATTTTAACAAGATCTAGCTATGCTTTATATAAAGATGCAGACCAGATGAACAAGAGGACAATGATTAATTTTACATAGAGATTATTTTATTTAATTATTTGTCTAAATTATTAAGAGTGCAATTCCTCTTATTTGCATAAAGCAAGCTCTACGTAGCTAGTTGGGTAGAATATCTACGGGAGCTTGCGCCCACTCCCTGGAGTAGTCCTCCCCTATTTTATTTCTGTTATTTATTTTCATTAGATTAGATTTACTGCTTTATTTCCTGCTTTATTTAATTTAGCTGTGTATTTTATTTTCTTGTATTTAATTTCTTGCACTTTTATTTTCCACATTTTAATTTTAGTTGTAATTTATTTATTTAGTTTTGTACACTTACTTTATTTAGTTTGGCTGAAATCAAAATGCACAAACATCCCCACAAAAATAAATAAGGTACAGAAAGATTCATTCCCCAACACTGCAGGCATATACTGTGCATGACACTTGTAAGTTTACGAACTTACCAGATTGATAATTTATGGAAGAAAAATGATTGTTTTTTGAGACATGATTTCTGCTCATCATTTTGGCACTGTTGTTGGGGAGTGTTAAAATTTAGTGTTATGATTTACAGGTCAGATAAAAATCCCATTTAATATACCTATAAATATTTTTCCTAGGAAGTGTGAGTCCACCAAGGGTCTTTCTACAGGGCCAAAATAGTTGTCAGCACAAGCAAAGCCAAATCCCATAGGCAACAGTTTAAATTTACTAGCTTCTTAGGTAAATACGAAATTGAACTTGATGTACCATATTAAGTGTAGAGTAGGGTTATGGATAAGGGGTTGGACTCAAAATGTACTTGTAAAAAATGGTGAATCCTAATCAAAATCAAGGCAAATCCTGGCAAATCCTAAGAAAATCAAATCAATCATCTTCACACAAAAATTTGGGGAATTTGAAGCCCTAAAATGTAAGGTATTCTTTGGGGTAGAATTTTACCTATTAAATCATCTTATAAATTCATAAAAACACCACCATTAGATCAAGATTGAAAATAGCTTTACAATGAGTACAAATATGCCTATGTTTGGATATATATTATGGTGAATTTATCCTAAAAACAATTGGTCCTAAAAATTTTAGGTGAATGGGATGACATCGAGGATCCTCGTATTTGCCAATTTTTAATTTTGAAAATCCTAATATTTTCCCAAATTACAAATATTCACCATTGTGCATAACCCTGGTGTAGAGGTAGGAATATGGTGTTGTTGAAAAAAAATAAAAAAATTAGGTAGTGAAGGATTTCCATCATGTTCTGAATAGTTTTAAGAAATCAAAGAAATAGCACAACCCAGGTCTGATTGAAATTTTTTAGAAATGTGTTTTTATACAAAAACTATTGGGAAATTATGCCTCCAAAAATCTTAGTTTTAATGATTGAAATTTTTACAAGCTTGACGATTTACAACATATTGGTAAATTCTTTTAATGATGTAGGAAAAATGACAGAGCATAATTTAAAGAACATCTTGTTATGGAGTATGCTCTTCACTTGCGCTTAAGGCCACCTGGTGAATCAAAAACTATCATGTATTACTGCTATGCCATGTTTTCTCCAAATTGTGAGCCGTAGATAGTCATTTTTCCAGCCTGCACATTTTTCCAATAAGTTGAAAAAAGTTTTGAGGCCATAGGGTAAAATGCTCTTCTCAAGCTACGACATATCAGACTAGTTGGTAAAAAAATAGATGATTTTAAAAATACCAGTTCAAATATAGGCATGGGGGGGAAGCCCACCTTCATCATTGCCACCAACAACACAATGAACGTTGTTTACAGTGTTCATGAAAAGAGAAAAAAATATATCTTCTACTGAAAAGGCTCCAAGTTAAAATGCAGATAAAAAAATAGAGCTTTATTTTTTGCTACTTGTTGGAAGAGAGTATCCTCTTTCCCTAGGACCATATTGGTCCAAAAGGGAAATGAGAAATATTCAACCGGTCGCTAAATAAAGTAGGGGAGGATCCTGTAATCAGAAGATGAAAAAAAATTAAAAAAATTAAATTAATTAAAAAATTAGTTAGAATTTTATTTTAATGCCTTTAGTTTAGATTTTTATTTTATGTTTTGCAAGACAATGTGAAGTGCAAAGTAGAAAAATAAAGAGGTGTTTGTAAATATTTTATGAATTGAGATTTATATGTGGAGTTTGTAATAACACTATATGAACTATCACGTGTACTTTGATCATGTAGCATCCAGTCTAGTAGGTAAAAGCTAACGGAGTTTTGCCTTGGCAAAATTAGCATATGAAGGTAGGCTAAGTAACCTTGATTAGGGAAAAGGCTTCCAACCCAAGCTGCTTATGGAACTTTGGGAAAGTTTTGTTGTAAGGTGTGTGACTGTTACAACCTGAGTAAATGATAAACAAAGTTAGAGATGCTACACCAAGTGCAAAGTAGAGTGCTGAGACAATGTTCAAGTAACGGTCAACGAGCTCCATTTACAATTGCCTCACATTTGTGAGAGTGGATTAGACATAGGCATGGGGGAGACCCCATACCACACCAGTAGCATGGACGAATGTTCATTGAAAAACAAAATATTATGGAAGGCGCCATACTCCCGGTGCTTTACTCTCTCGATGCCTTGCTCTCTCGATGCCTTACTCCCCCTAGTGCCTTGCTCTCTCGATACCTTAATCCCACAATAAGGTGCCTTAATTCCACAATAAAGTGCCTTAATCCCACAATAAGGCGCCTTACTCCCCCTGGTGCCTTACTCCCATAGTAAGGCAAATTGGGAGGCGCCTTACTCCAAAAATTTTGCAAAAAAAAACGGGAGGAGCCTTACTATGAAAATTCTATAAAAAAAAATGGATTATGTGAGTCCTATAAATGGTTAAAAAAATATCCCGCATAGAACATGTCCTGTTTAGCATAAAAATTATTTTATTTCGCTTTACAGGAAATCATGAACCACATGCAAGTTGCAGGCATCATGAGAGCTAGGGCCTAATAGGCATGGAGTCATGACTCCTGTTTTCTTGCTTTCATGTGTTTTTGCTTTGTAGGTCATCATGCCCTATGAATGCAATCTGAAGGTATCCTAAGAGCTAGGGCCTCAAGCACAAGCATGATTCCTGTTTTTCTACTTTTGTGTGTTAGTTTCGCAAGACATGAGCATGAGCACAATCTGTAGGTAGAGTCGGCTTAAACTAGGCCCAACATATGTGACATCTCATGCCCTATAATTAGGGGTGTAGTGAAGTGGAAAATCCACTTACTTCCCACCAGGAAGAGAGTGCCTACAATCAGCCTAGTACAAGCAGTGTCTTTTTCCACCTGGAGGAAGGCACCAATAAGCGGTATTACTCTCCCACCAGGAAGAGTGGTGCCCATCTATTAAAAAAATAGCCATGTGGAGAATCTGATGAAAAACAAGAGTGATGTGGAAGAGAACTATAGATCCACTTCACATCCAACAGTTCTTAAACTTCTTCTCCCTAGATTGGAGGGTTCCTATTGCTCAATGTAGGACTTGATGTTCAAAGGGTTGCAAACCTGTTGCATAGAGGGATCTATTACTAGTGATGAGGTCATCACCAATTTAAGTGGGGGAGGATTTGGGTGAATCAGAATATCCCACAAATAAAAATATTTTGTGATAGACTCCTAGTTGAAATGTAGTGCTTGTATGGGAACACCAACAAAAGAGGTATCAGGTTGAAGATATAAAATAAAATAAAATAAAAGTGGTAACTTGTGGCTACAATGCTGGACTTGTTAAAATTCCACACCTACAAAAAAATACCTCAACAGATATAATTTCCACTAAAATGTGGTGCATGATCCATGCAAAATAATTGTTATTTTCTTGAGGAGAACACCATAGAAAGAATGCCATGTTTTTTTTATTGTTCTTTGTCAGCAATACAGATGGGCACAAAATTTTATATCTACCTTTTGAAAGCTACGTAGGAAGGATCCATCGATGGAAATTTAAAAACTGCATCATTTTCTAGATTATCATGCTCATAGAAAATAATGTCTTCACTGATTGTTGAGGGCTATTGAGATGGAAACTAGTTCAGTTTATACTCTGTTTTGAGTTGAGTAAATTGGTTGCGGTGATGGGACCCCATGGGTGCAGTATGATGGACCACAAACACCATTGCACAACACTACCATAACAGTTTTCAATCAACACTCAGGGGAAGAACAACGAAGATGATTAGAGATGTGGAAGATGAAGGCAACCATAAAAAATAAATAAATAATAAAATAAAAAATTCTCCAAAGCACCAATGTCACAATAATCTCATTTTTTGGTGCACTAGGATTATAGGTAGCATGAAGATATTGTACACCATCAGCATCATACATATCAAAATCTACGAAATTCACCCAGATATGTACTATGTTTTTTGTTAATTATGTGTAGAGCTATTTTAAAAATAATTTCTATGCTAAACTCAGTAGATGCCCCATTTAAATTCTCTTTCAAACTCTCCCATCAAATTTAAAGCATATAAAATGCCTCAGATATAAAAAATTCATTACCCAAGAAAAAAAAACTATGACATTCATGTGAATAGATTTGACATTGTTTCATTGTTGCATTGTGAGAAATCAGTAAGATGGAGTGCCAAAGAAAAAATATAAATATAAATAAAAAATAAAAAATAGTAGTGCTCAAGAAAAATAACAGTGCTTGAAAAAACAGAGGTTCTTAGTGTATCTATGCATTGGGTTGGTGTGCGATGCTTCTAGGCTACGCTGGTTTCCTACGACAATGGGTCCTTGTTGTACTAGAATAGCTCTTGGATCCTAGCTGTGTTGGCTTCTTGTAGCATTGGTTACGCCTTCCTGTCATGCTTGGTCCAACAACTCTAACTTCCATAGGTGTCGCAGTGCTTAAATGAATAAAAACACAGTGCAATGGTAATCCAGCCTGAACAGTGTAGTCATGATTTACCTATTTGCCCACAGTGATCAATCATGACATGTTTCTTACTTTTTTTGGTGCTACAGTATGAAAAACAGAGATGCTAAAGTCTATTTAAAAAAATATATATTATTCCGGGGGCTGTTGTCATGAGGACGTGATAATATTTAGGCATGGGGGGATGATGAGTACCATAAATGCTCATTTTATATACACTATTAAGGGGCATCATTACTGGTTTAATTAGCATGTGATATGTATTTTTATTTGACTTATGCATATAATGGATAGAAAATTAAGTATTATGTTTGACTGTTGTTTTTAGTGGAAATTGTGTATACATGCAGGGTTTGCTACTAATCTGGTGTTTTCTAGTCTACATCACACTTGGACCTGGTATGCTTCTAGTTCAATGAATCTATGATATAATGGGAAGGTGACTTACTCTTCAGGAAGGCGCCTTACTCTGACAAAGTCAACAGGTGCCTTACTCTGGCACCTTACTCAAGTAGGTGGAAAGCAGGTGCCTTACTCAAGGAGGCTCCAAGTAGGCACCTTACTCTAGTAGGCACCAAGCAGATGCCTTACTCAAGTAGGTGCCTTCCATACATTGGAGGCAACTTACTTTGACCAAACCAGCTTTTACCGGTTGAACAGTGAACTAAGGAGGTTGTTGCACGTGAAGACAAAGGAAGAATATTTTAATTATGCATTATTATTAAAATAGAATAAGACACTTATTATCAACCGATTGGCCGGTTGACCTTGTAAATATCTTAAAGCATTATTTTTAGGATGCATTAATTTAGATTTTTTTGTTACGTACACCTAAGGATTTTTATATTTATCCTTCTAGTGAACAAACATGCTTTAAAATAGTAGAATAAAATCTATGTAGAAACCAATTGTAACTAATCACGTTATGTGATTAAAATAGATTGATTTGTTATTGTAACAAGATATGGCTGCACTTTATATAAAAATGCAAGCCAGATGAACGAGAGGACAATGATTAATTTTACATAGAGATTATTTCATTTTATTATTTGTCTAAATTATTAAGAGTGCAATTCCTCTTATTTGTGTAAAGCAAGCTCTACGTAGCTAGTCGGGTGTACTATATGCGGGAGCTTGGGCCCACTCCCTGTAGTAGTCCTCCCTTGTTTTATTTTTGTTAATTATTTCATTAGATTAGATTTACTGCTTTATTTCCTAATTTATTTAATTTATCTGTGTTTTATTTTCAAGTATTTAATTTCCCACTTTTATTTTTTGCACTTTAATTTTAGTCATATTTTATTTTTTTAGTTTTGTACACTTAGTTTATTTAGTTTGGCTGAAATCGAAATGCATAAACATCCCCCACCAAAATAAATAAGGTATAGAAAGATTCATTCCCAATACTGTAGGCATAAACTATGAGTGACACTCGTAAGTTTATGGACTTACCGGATTGATAATTTATGGAAGAGAAATGATTATTTTTCAAGACATGATTTCTGCTCACCATTAAGCACTAAGTTTATCTCTATTATTACATCAAAAAGGAGATAAAACATAACTGTATTAAGGACACTCTATGTATCCTACCATTTTATCTACAAGCAGCTACATCATTGACATCAAGGGGGAAAATATCAAGGTAGAAATATCGATCCATCAAAAAGGGTCATAAATTGGTTTCCAAATGTGTATAGAAACACTAGATCATAACCTACATAATAAGTAATTAGTTGGATAAACTTCCATCTAAATATATTGAAAGCCATAAATGTTTGGAGATTAATCACCAGCTAGGAAAATATTGATCATAGCAACCAAGAGCGACCATTTATTGAAGCCATATCATCCACCAAAAGGGTATTGTTTGAGTATCCTTGAAATACCATAATTGGAGCCAACCTTGAGAAGAGTATCATCATCATCTGCCAAAAAATTACAAGCTTATACTCACTAGCAAGAAGGAGAAAATTTTTGAAGCCAATATTGAACAACTTGCACATGTTGGATAAGAAGATGTTGAAGATGTCCTCGTATGCAAGTTCCATTCGGTAGAGCACAAGAGAGTGTTACATAACACCTTCATAGGGAAAGAGCATCCAGAATAGACATAATGCTCATATTGGAAGTGTTAAAGGTATCTTTCGAAGTATTTAAAGGTGTAATAATCATTTCAACCAAACAAGAGCATTGAAGACTCACTGAAAAATGCTCAAAGAATTCTATAACATCTATCTACCATCCTCATATTTGAGCAACATATGCACCAAGTGTCGAGAGTATCATTGGGAGGTTACTTGCCACAATCATAATTATAAGGAGGAATGAGTGTTGTCTCAATTCCCATATTTAACAAAACTCCCAAGGGTCACTTGTCCAATGTTGAAAGGCATCCGTGCCATTTAAAGCACCTAAACTCAATGTGGAGAAAGGCATATCCATAATGAGTAGGGAAGAGTATCCATACCCTATGAAAGAGAAGTGGACAAAATTAAAATCTAAAGTCAAGGTCTCCAAGAGGGTCAAAGCAGCATTAAAGACTCATTGCCATTGTCATACATCCACCATTGAATGAGAGCAATGCACAATAATACAATGTCCAACACTCAGTATTTAGGAGTTGGAGCATTATAAAGGTACGGGTTTTACCTTAATCAAATTGGATTTCATTAAGGAGTTATAAATAGTATAGTATAAGGTTGAAACTCTTCTATTATTTACTTTGGGAATAATAGTAAAATCAACCATACATTTTAAAATAAATTTAAAGGAGAGTTATATACTTAAATAGTTTAATATTTGAAATTAAATACCATAGGAGATTTAAGGGTTTCTACTGTTAGCTTTTGATACCACATACATTGGGAGATACCATTCAAAAGATGAAGAAAGAAATAAAATAAATCTGTGATATGACTAAAATATGCTATAAATAAAAATGGAAAAAATATTACAATAGTAGCATTGGAGGAAATGGGCACTCCATAAGATATGCTACTACTCCATGAGGGAGCTCACACTACCCTACTACCTATCTACCACACACACTATGATGTTGCTCTATCTTACTTTTCTATGATCTACCTATGACCATTATATAGGAAGATAAGTTCCTTGGCCGACACTCTATCTAGTTGTACAAGTGGACACCTTGCACATTACAGCTTGCACATTGATACTTGTGCATTTATTACATTGCATGAAGTACTTAGATAACTTCCCCCTAAAGTAACCTAATGTCCTAAGTATGTACCAAGGAAGGTACATTTACATGACCCAAATAATATAATATGCTATATTTTCTAACACCCCCATGTATTACAATATTTGGGTATTGAAGACTTTAGTCTTCAATGTGGATCTTCTTCCATCTGATGTCTTTGAATTGGATATTTTTCTTTGACTACTTCATGGCTTCTGATCCTTTCCAAGTCTTGGTTCCTTGATGTCATGCATTTTTGATGAAATTTTGTTCTCATGATTCTACAAGTCATGAGTGGATCTGAATATGGTCTTCTTCTTCCTTTTGTACTTGTGTAATACCTGTTTCTCTATTCTTCATAAGAATTAGCCTTGAGATCAAAATTAGTAGACCCATATGAAATAAGTTCTTGAAGATAAAATTTATTTGTGTAGTAGTCTTATTTTATGACCCTTATAGTATCTATGTTTGAAATAACAATAAATCGATGAGTGATTTATCCCATCACAATATTTGCATGGATGGAAACTCCAACAATTAGTTCTTTCATGACCATATTATTTGCAATGGGTGCACAATAGAGATGATTTCATGGCTTTGAAGTATAATTTAGGGATATCATATTTGTCTATCTCTTTAATAATATCTTCTAACCAAATGTGCACAATTGAAGCTATTCCATCTTATCTTTTTTGTATGAAGACTTGTTGGTCCTTTTTTTCCTGTTTTGGGTCTTTCTCAGTATTAGATTCACTAGATAAATATCTCTTTATATGGCTACCAATTTCAAAACTTACTCCCCATTGTATTGGTCCTTTATTTTTATTTATTTTTTTATAATTTTAATCCATTAGGTTTTTAATCCATATTGGTATCTTTCTCATTCTTCTTCCAAGAGTATTGCTTAGTATGCTAGTAGCCATTGGTATTGCCTGAATTCTTTGGGATAGAGAAGTTCTATCTTATGGCTTCCTACTAGAATAATTTATCTATGAAATAAGTATATAATATTTATTTGATAAAACCTATATTGATCCTTGATCCTTATGGGCTTCCTTATATCTCCCTAGTAATAATAATGAGTACTCTTAAGGATTGTATATTTTGAAGATAGCTTATATATATAGCTAATGGATTTGCAACTTGATAAGCAATAGAATCTGATATTACAAAGTTTAGTAGAATGCCGTATGACTCCCTAGTATGAATTAGACAAGATAATAAATGCTTTTGAGATATATTTCAATCTTGGTTGATTTTGTAAAGTTATAAAAATACTAAAAATCAACTTCTATTTTTCTTATTGCTCCTATTTAACTAAGTACTTTTTCTATATATAAAGAGGTTTTAAATGTTGTATATTTTATCTCTATTTGAGAGGATTTGAGACAAGTAAATATTATAATGTCCAACCTTTATATGATAATGATAAACCTCTTATAATGGCCCTTTGGAATTTGATTTCAATTTTTCTAATTTCCAATAAATCAATTTGTAGTAGTAGACCTTATGACTCCCAACTTTGGAAAATTAAAAAGATAATAATATTTGCAAAATATTTAAATGTTACAACCTAATTAGAAGGCCTTATATATCCTAGGTTAATTTGCAAATAGTATTCTGATTTTTAGGTAAGTTATCTCCTACGTCTTTGCTTTCTCAATCTTAAAATTTAATCCATAAAATATTACCTTATAACTCCAATGTTTGAAAGCAATATTAATGAGATATTTTTCTTACCTTAGCCCTCTTAACTTCACACTCGGATGGTTCTTATTTGGATGAAGTATGACAGTCCTCTACGCAACCTTTCTACAACACTTGATTTTATGTGTATGAAGAAAAAATTGTGGTATGGCTGCTAGTTTGCTTCATTGACGCTTGGAGAGTAGACTCCAGTCCTTTCAAAAGAGTCTTTAATACTCCTATGTTCTCCTTTCTCCATGCTTGTTATTGCTACCAAGCTTCTACGTTGACACTGGATGTGGATAAATTTTGGACCTTTCAATAGATTCTTTAATGCTCCTATTCTCTCCTTATTCCACATTTTGGATTGAATGGACTGTACTTGCTTTTCACACTCTATGCTATCTTCACTATGGATGTTGGACATGAATGCTATCTTCACTTCTCAATGCTGCATATATGGGTAATATTTGGAAAAAAAATGGCACTTAATTTTCTTAGTAATTATGCCTCCTCTTCTTGTAACATTTCTCTATTAGCTGGGCAGTATTTGATAGACAAGTGGTGCTTCAATTTGCTTAGTAATGCTACCCCTTTTTCTTGTAACATTGCTCCATCAACTGTTACATATCCATATTGCTTGAGCACTCTCAAAATTCATTTCTTGAACATTAGAGAAAATGATATCCACAAGGGAATAATGTACCAAGTGGTACTTAGCCCTTTTGCATTGATTTTCCTACGTAATGCCTCCAATGAAGATATTATAACTCCTTCCAAGTCTTTCTCCTTAGCTTGCATCGATTTCTTGGAGAGAAAGCGAAGTATTTCATTCTATAGGTGATCTATGAGACTTTTTGGAGCTTGGGATGAATATGTGATATCTCTCTTGCTACCCTTTGTTGATAATAATCTTAATGTAGCATCTACCTTACTGCTATGCGCTTATCCCTATGTTGTGCTCCCTATTCACAAATATGGAGGTGAAGCTAGATGCTTCTAAAATCTGCACTATGATCTATATTTTATTTACATAGATAGCTTTATTACCTTTCTTGTAATTTACATAAATATATGTGATAGAATTCCTTTGGCTGCTTTAGCTTATATATGCACCCTTTGATAGGTTTCCTGTCATTTATGTTAAGCTTCTTTTGATTACAGGTTCAATGCTAGAGAGAATGCCCTTTTGGTGATGGAAGATGTTCAAACTTGTGGCCCTTCCTTTGGATTTTCCTTTGGCTACTCCTTCCCTATACCTATTGTGCCTATTGAGGCACCTTTAAATCTGCTCCTTTACCTGCATTTTATGTAATGTAGAAGTGCAACACCATGTAATATAGAATCCTTATATTGCACCTTTTCCTTGCACTCTTTTACAGGTCTAAGATTCTTATTTTTGTAGTAGATTGATGAGTGCAATAAGAGGGTTTTAAGGAAGTCTCTTTGGCTAGACTCCTTACCCTTTATGCTTGTATGATTGATGGTGAATTAAATCCTTGTAGATTTTGTAGAACATAAGATTTCTTTTAGTTGAACTAACCCTAAGTGCTTGGATTTGAGACTCTCCAAGTCTCAATATTAGAAGCTTCTTTTTGGTTAGATTTTTTTCTTTTTCTTTTGCTTGTCCTAACAAATTTCAGTGGATTTTGTTGGCCACTTTGAGTTGCATGTTTCTATGCTTTTAAAAAAGGTGTCTTTAGACACTTGACCTAAACTAAGATTTTGAAGCCTTTATTTCAACGACCGTTTCGTTTACCAGAGCTAATGAATATTTCAGATTCCAAGGAAAGCAATGCACAAAACTAATTTCTTTTGAGAGTAATAATAGTGCAAATAGCTCTAAAAAATTCTACTTTTAATACACTAAAAAATTACACCTTATCACTCCAATCTACTCTCAATAAAATGCACTTAATCAGTTCACTGTAACTAATCATGAATAATCTCAAATAAACCTTCAAGATTTATTATGTAATTTCTTTACAAGCAAGATATTAGGAGATAGTCTTCTTTTACTTTTCAAAGTAGATAATAGGCTAGTTGATAGATCATGAATAATTCATAAATATAATCAACTCCTAATGTGAAAATTAACCTTAAAAATAATCTTTCTTTTTGCACACTTGAAGACTGTAATACAAATCTCCTTTTTGCAACTTTAATCAGGATGAAGGTGCTTTAATAAATTTGATAAGTAATTCACCTAATGAATCTACTTGCACCAATAGTTGCATAACTTTTTATAAATGCTTTTGTACATTTTTTTTTGCTTCTGTAGAGGATGTAGATCTTGGTGCCTAAGAACACCAAGTTTCTACCTTGAATAGGATCTTGCAACTCTTTGTAGACTATTTTTGAACAGTTCCTTCTTCACCAATTTGATGGTCTCAAACTTTATTTCACAAGACTAGTATTTGGTGACTTTTATCTCCTCTTGTAATATCCTCCTTCTACTGTAGATTTATAAAAAATTGTATTTCTAAAGCAGTGACCTCTTTTTGTAGGAGGTAATATTCAAATCTCCTAGATTTTATAAGTGTCTTCTACTTTCAAGTCTTCTTCTAAAATTTCAACTTAAAGCAAGATATTCTCTTCAAGGTTTTGAATGTCTTGAGGTCTTCATTGGATTCTTCTTCTTATCAGATTTAGAATTCCTTGCCAAATTCTCGTCCTCTTGGGCTTGTTGTCATATGGCGATAATTTTCCCAAGTCCTTCACTATCAGGGGATTCTCCTTGGTAGTGGATTTGTCCAATGAGTTCTTCTTTGAGGATTTCTTTAGCAAGGCTCACCTAGCCTTTATTGGATGCTCATCGAGACCTAGTCAAGGTCTTTGATCTTGCAGCTTCTCTTGGTCTTCTTAGAGACCTTATAGTCAATCTTATGCTTCTATAAGTGTTTGTGTTGAGATATTCTCCTGGATATCTATTTTTATTTCTTCTGGATATGAATAAGAATCTCCTAGTCCTTCTTCTTCTTTCTATCTTAGAATTTCTTCAATGAGATCTTCTCCTGATATCATTTTTGCTTTAGGTACCAGATTTATTTTGAAGAAGCTTTTATTCCTATCTCTCTTATAGGAAGATTTCTCGACTTATTGGATCACCTATACTTGCAAAAAAAATATTAGTACTAAAATATTCTTTAGGATAAAAGGCTCCCAAGGCCTATTTTAGTATTAAGACTTCTATGTCCTATTCTTCAATTTCAAGGGTTCTATGGCCTTTTTATTTGGATAAAGGCTTATATGGCCTTTTCTTCTAGATCAAGGCTTCTATGGACTTTTCTTCTGTATCAAGGCTTCTATGGCCTTTTATTATGTATCAAGGCCACTATGGCCTTTTATTTTAGTGAAATTTTTCAATATATCAATGGATATCTTCTATCTCTAGACTTCACCATGATTCTTTTCCAGAAGATTCTTTTGAAGTATTCTCCCTTCTGCAACAATTAATATTTGTACAATGAAGGTACTCCAACCTTTGGGTAATGAAGTTGAGGTCTCCTAGATTTTTATTGTAGGAGTTATCCCAATCATCTAAGTATTAATTACCTATAAAAAGAAACTTTCAAGTAAGTATTTCTAGATCTCTTAGCTTCACTAGTTGATTCATCAACCTAGTGGATCAAACGTGGAGTCCTTGTCTTCATGAGTTTTCATTCAAATCTGTGGAAATACTCTAGCCTTATGCAATCTCGGTATTTCTAAAACTGATATTTTAGTCCTCACTTGTAACTCTCCCTAATTCTACCACCTAGACTCTTCTGATAAATTTTGACAGTGACTAGTCTAATGGTGCATCAGGTTCTCAAAAAACTTAGGATCAAATAATGATGTTTCCATCTAGACCTAATGTGTCTTGATCTACCATAGATCTAATACCACTGTTAGTTTTTGATGCCACATACATTGGGAGATACCATTCACAAGATGCAGAAAGAAATAAAATAGATCTGCAAGATCACTGAAATATGCTATAAATAGAAATGTTGAAAATATTACAATAGGAGAATTGGAGGAAATGGGTACTCCATAAGATATGCTACTACTCCATGAGGGATATCAAACTACCCTACTACCTATCTACCACACACACTGTGATGCTACTCTGTCTTGAAGAACACAAGATTATACTGAGAGGAGGGGTGAACAGTAGAAGACCACTTTTTACTTTTTCTCTCAAACCAATATATGTAATGTAAATATAGCAATATCAACAATAGTAATCAAATCAATGTACACAATACCACACACAATAGAGAATACATAATTTATGTGGTTCACCCAATGCGGGATACTCCACAGAGAAAATATTTTACTAAAACTTTCTTAGTTAATCTCTTAGGAATCCTTTCTTGATTACAATTTTTATGGACATCTATCCAAAGGAGATGATGATCCCCTAAATCTAGTTTGTGGATCTCTATCCATAGGAGAACTCCTCCTCTACTCTGGCTGGTGATCCTCTAGAAGACACTTCCTCCACTGCATTGACTGATGGATCTCTCTCCACTTGAAGACTCTTGTCCTCACTCATAATACCTATCCTCAATGTCCTGGCTAATGGATCTCTATCCACTGGAGACTCTGTCCTCTTTACTCTATCACCTCCAAAGCTCTACCTCAAACTTCACTAAACTCGGTACAATCAGTCTAGCACAATTATTCTCAATATCTGCACTAAACATGGTCCAATTTATCTAGCACTATTATTTTCAATATCTACACTAAACACAGTACATTCGGTCTAGCATAAATCTTCTCAATCAAGCTCACTCAAATATGCACTAAACACAGTCTAGTTAGTCTAGCACAAATCTACTCAACTCTACACCAAATATAGTCTAGTAGGTCTAGCACACGTCTGCTAAAAAATCTCACTCAAGTATACACTAAACATAGTCCAGTCGATCTAGCACAAATTTTATCAATCTCTATCTCAAGTCTGGTACAAACCTATCCTCAAATCTTCTCAACAAGTCCACATAGAACTTGCTCAAATCTGCTCAACAAGTCCACACAAAACTTGTCCAATCTGCTCAATAAGTCCACACATAACTTATTCAAATATTCTCAACAAGATCACTCAAAAATTGCTCAAATATTCTCAACAAGTCCATACAAAACTTGTCCAATCTTCTCAATAAGTCCACACAAAACTTATTCAAATCTGCTCAACAAGCTCACTCAGAACTTGCTCAAATCTGCTCAAAAAGTCCACACAAAACTTGTCCAATCTACTCAATAAGTCCACACAGAACTTATTCAAATATTCTCAACAAGTCCATCTAGAAATTGTCCAATCTAATAAATAAGTCCACATAGAACTTATTCAAATTTTCTCAATAAGCTCACTTAGAACTTGCTCAAATCTCATAGAAACATAAAGAGAATTGTTAGAGACTCAATATGCTCTATACTCATCACTATGCTCAATCACTTTCAATCACTCTCTTAGAAACATAAGGAGAATTGTTAGAGACTCAATATATTTTGACTCAATGCTCAAAAACTTTCTCTACTCAAATCAAAATATAGAATAGTTTATTTTATGGAACTTGAACAATCACTTCATACACCCACTTGACTAGGCTCAACCAACTTTACTCAACCAATCACTCAAGAAACAAACCTTTCTTAAAAACCCTAGTCCAAGTATGTAAACATCAACTCAAAATATTTTCAACAATGCTCAATAATAAATCTCACATAAAAATGATACTCATGTTCTTTTCCAACTCAATTTCAAGTTCTTTGCACAATCCAATGGCTTCAACAATAATGCTAATAAAACATTCTTCACATAACAATGATACTCATGATATTTTCAAACTCTAACTCAAGTTCTTCGCATAAAAACTCACTTCAACAACCATGCTCATATATCAAGATTCTAATCACAACTCTTAATTCAAAAAACCTTGAAGCATTAACTCAAAACACTTCACTCAACCAATGGTCTCAACAACGATCTTATCAAACAAGGTTTTAATCACAACTCTCAATTTCAAAAAAACCTTGAAGCATTAACTCATAAAATTTTGAAAAGGAAACCCTAATCAAATCCTTTTCACTCCAAATTTAATTTTCAAGAAATCCAATCAACCAACACAACCAAAGAAGAATTTTCTCATACATTTTTTCTTGACAAGGAGTTGATCTCACAAATCTGCCATACTCACAAATTTCTCTTTTCCAATCTCAATAAGTGTTAGAAGACTTTAATAATAACACAATGCAAATGATGACCCAAAATACACCTTATTACTCCAACTCAAAAATAACATTCACCATAGTCTTATTTTAATAGAAAAACCCTTATACAAAAATAATTCGCAAAAGTCTTAATAAGAATTTAATCAAGACTTTACTAAAAACTCCTTATTACTCCTAAAATAATAAATCTCAAATACCAATCCCTCCAAAAAAATTCTCAATAATAATTCACCATAAAATTTATGCCTTAATGTATATTCAAAAATAATAATCAATTATTCACCCTTATTCCTCCAACATTAGGCAACTAATAAAAATTAAAATAAAAAAAAATTGTACCTTGTTTTCGGAGGGAATTGAATTCTCACTCTGCCCACGCACCAAGTGCCTTAACCGCAACCTCAACCACCACACGAGCTACCAAGATCATTCGCTATCAACAAAGCACCACGTGCTTCTAATACACACATTCTCCCTTTGCCTTGGCCAAAAACCACATGCACCTTGGGTGCTTCCAATCAACACTACCTCGAACGCAGTCATCGCATTTTGAACGTAGGACCTATAGCAAACTAACACCTTTGCACTTGCCCACTCACCACTAGGCCATGCTGCCTGGTTGGGCTTCAACACTCAACACTTGTTTTCTTAAATGAATCGCTATCCACAAAAATCAAATCTCACGAGCTTTGTTTCCTCTTTGCATGCCAAACATTAAAATCAAGAGCAAGGGTAAATAAAACTTAGGACTTTGGGCATATTTATATGCTCCTCCATTGCATTAATGATGTCGGTGCTCACCATGCTTCCTTCCATGAATTTGGTGGTAAAGGCTTTGAATGCCTTTAATTTAAACCTAACCTTTGGGTTTAATCAACATTAAACTTTGCACTTTGAAATATTTTTCCTTTCAAAACCCAACCTTAGGGTTTATAAAAATAATTAATTGACCTTTGTAAACCCAATAATATTATAATTAAAATTATAATAATTTATTTGGGTTTTTCACCAACTTGGTTAAATATTATAATATTATATTCTTCCACTGCTTCGGATACATCTGCTTCCAAAGGAGAAATGAAACCATTTTCTGACCCATTCTTTTGGGTGTAAAATAAAGATATTTTGTTGGCAATTTTGGGTACCTTGGGTACATTGCCTTTGCTCAAGTGTAGATGTTGTCATTGATGTCAAGAAGGTCTTGAAGCAATTTGGTTTGATGTCAAAGAATTTGTTTTGATGAAGGTTTCAACATGGACAATGAGTTTCCAAGAAGATCAGAGTAGCCCAGTTGCAGAAGATCAGAGTAGCCCAGTTGCAAAAGATCAAGAAAAAGACAAGTAAGAAAAAGTATGCAGGTGGCTGGAAAAACTATCATGATTTCGCGACATGTTTGAGGAGAGAGAAAGTGCTGGCAAAACTGTCACGATTTTGCGACATGTTTGAGGAGAGAGAAAGTGCTAGCAAAACTGTCATGATTTCGTGACATGTTTGAGGAGAGAGAAAGTTTTGGCAAAAATTTCACGATTTCATGACATGTTGGCAGAGAAGGAGAGCAAGATGGAAAGTGTCACGATTTCGCGACATGTCGCATTTTCGTGACTCGAAAAGTGCAGGAAGGCAGAGAAGGAAAAGTGTCACGATTTCACGACATTCTGCAAAGAAATTTGTACAGATGAAAAAGTGTCATGATTTCATGGCATGATGCTGAAGAGAGAGTTCGCAGAGTGAACTGTCACGATTTCATGACAAGTTCGAAGAGAGATAAAGTTACATGTAAAATGTCACAATTTTGCGACATGCTGCAGAGGTCGAGTTGAGGACTGTCGCAATTTCGTGGCATGCTAAAAAGCTCGAAGTGAGAACTGTCATGATTTCGTGACATGCAGCGAAGGAAAGAGTTTGATATGAGAAGCGTCACGATTTCGCGATAGGCAATAGAGAAAGTGTATGGAAGCTAAAAGCGTCGTGATTTCATGACAAGATGGAGGAACAGCTTATGGATGCAAAAAATGTCATGATTTTGCGACAGGTTGAGATGGTAGCATTCAGTTGGAGAAAGTGTCATGATTTCATGACAGAAATAGTTAGCAAGTCTTCAACAGAAGAAGCGTCGTAATTTCACGATGAATTCAGGAAGGAAGAGCTCGAAGGAGAAAGCATCATGATTTCATGACATGTTCTGTTTTTGCTAGGGCAAGCCAAGAAAAAGTTGAAGAAGCGAGAAATGTCGCAATTTCACGACAGAAGTGAAGATGATGTCAGCAAAGGCAAAAGTGTCACGATTTTGCGACAGAAGCAAAGAAGAAGGCCATGAAGACAGAAGGGTCACGATTTTGCGACAAGAGTGTAGATGACGTCAGCAAAAGTAGAAAGTGTCACGATATTGTGACAAAAACTAATAGGAAGCCAAAAGAAGCAAAAGTGTCACGATATCATGACAGTAGGCAAAAGAAGGTGTACGACTGTAAAAGTGTCACGATATCGTGACATGTTGTAGTTTCATGAGAAAAGCTACAGAACAGCAGAGGCGGTTGAAGCCGACAGAGTTAACCTTGAGCCGATGAAGTGTAAGGTTGTGCAGCTGACGTTGTTTTAGGGATATGTAGACAACTAAGATCAAGAATCTAATCTTGAGATTGTTAGTATAAAAGGAGGGCTACTTTGAGAGTTTTAGAATCAATCGAAGTGTGCATTCGAAGTGCGACTTTTGTAGAAGCAGAGTGCGGGGAGAAATTCGATCATTGAAGAGCAGAGTGTACGAAGACAGTGCTGCTGTGTTTGCACAGAAGTGCAAAAGTGGATGTTTGATCGAGTGCTGTAATTGCGTAGAGGTGCAATTTTTGAGGACATAAGTTCTAGAACAAATGACTGTGTTTGGTGCAGATAATAGGACCAGATTTAGAGGTGAAAGAGTTGAGGACAGAGGTTTCTAGCCAGAGCAAGGAAGACAGGTGTCTTCTGTGGATAGAGTTCCACTTGCTAAGGGTAGCAGAGGCAGAGGTCTTCTAGAGGATCACCAGTTAGAGCAGAGCTAGGGGAATGTATCTCCTTTGGGTTGATGCCCATAAAAATTGTAATCGGGAAAGGTTTTCCCAGATTCTGAGTTGATAAAATTTAGTGAAAATTTTATCCGTGGAGTAGCCCGCGTTGGGTGAACCACGTAATTTGTTGTGTCTCTTTTGTGAATGGTGGTTTTTGTGCATTGCTTTGTTTACTGCTATTGATTCTGTTTTCTTTACACTGCATAATATTGAACTACAAGTTGAATCGAAGGAAAAATTAAAAAGCGGTCTTATACTATTCACCCCCCCTCTCAGTATAAGCTTGTGTTCTTCATATTTTAACCCATTATAACTTCCACTATGGCATATTTAAATCAATGATAACTTTGACTTAGGGACTCAAAATGTCCAACATGTCTTGCTTCCCTTTCTTTTCTATGATCTACCCATGGCCATTATATAGGAAGATAATTTCCTTGGCTGACACTCTATCTAGTTGTATAAGTGGATGCCTTGCACATTACAACTTACACATTGACACTTGTGTATTTATTACATTGCATGAAGTACTTATATAACTTCCCATTAAAGTAACCTAATGTCCTAAGTATGTACCAAGGAAGGTACATTTACATGACCCAAATAATGTAATATGCTCTATTTTATAACATCTACTTGAAAAATTAAAATTCTATTATTGCAAATATTATTATTTTCTAATATTCCAAATTAGGGATTTATAAGGAATACTACACCAAAATAGATTATTAGAATTTAAAAATATTAAACTATTGGTTATTAATGGATTATAAAAGGAAGTTCATTATTTACTAGGAGTTAGAATTATTTTACACTTGTCTCATACTCATACCAAATAGATAAAAGAAATCCAACCATAGAGAACTTCAAATTAAAGTGCATAGTTCATTAGGAGAGATAAGGTGAAATAGAATTTGATTTACAAAATATTACAAAATCAACTCTAAAGGTGAACTATTACTTACTAAGAACTTTATTAAGTTTATAACTTATTCTAATCACTAGGGAGACAAAGATTCTACAAGACCTAAGTTTGAAAAGGTTTTATCAAATTGATTCACATACTAAGGAGCTATAAGGATGTCTACTCCAAAGAACACATTAAATAATGTAATAAGAAAAGGAGCAAGGAAAATACCAATATGACTTAAAAGCATGATTGATGATTTAGAAAACTCAATGGATAATAAAGAAGATGCAAATGAAAGAGAAGAATCAATAGAATTTAAAATAATTTCTAAAAACTCACAAACTAATAGTTTTGTGAAAGTAGATTCTTCAGGCACATCTTCTAATAAGATAGTAAAGAGAGGTGATGATAATAAATATCATATTCAAAAGGTAGAAAAGAATATTGATCAAGAAGATATCATACATATCTATGAAAAAGGTAAAGTTAGAATAGCTTCAATTGTACACACATGGTTCAACTATTTCATAAAAAAAATAGATAAACATGATATTCCTAAAATAAATAACAAATACATTGGGATATCTTTACTATGCACCTACTGTGGTAAAAGTGGTCATGAGAAGGTTAACTATTGGAGTTTCCATCCATGTAAATATTGTGGAGGAAAATATCATCCATATTACTATTGTTACAACAAATACAAATACTATAAAATATTTAAGGAGAAACTAATATTCAGAATAATAGATTGCTTCTTCCAAGCTATTGTTTTAGAAGCATCCAATAACAATGAGCTTAAGCTTGAATTTTGTGAAGAAAAAATGTCATACAAGAAACCACTGAATAGAAAAGGAAGCAGTTATGATCTAGTTATGACTTACAAAATTATGAGATCACTAGTCCATCAAGGATACTTAGAAGACTACATGGTCAAAGATTCTTCCAAACACTCAAAAACAACAAAAGGTAGTGGAATAAAAATGACAAGAAGAAACAACACCAAAATAGAAGCAGAAGAATCAAACCAAGTTGAATATTATTCTAAACATAGAGATCCATATTGAATACTAAAGTCTTCAATACCTAAATAATGTAATGCAAGGGGGTGTTAGAGTATATTACATCATTTGGGTTATGTAAATGTACCACCTTTGGTACATAACTAAAATAGTTTACTTTAAAGTAAAGTTAGTTAATTCCAGTATTGTAATAAATGCACAAGTGTCAATGTGCAAGTTGTAAATGTGCATGTAGTCCACATGTATATAAGTCCAAGGTAGAGTAAGGGCCAAGGAATCTATCTTCCTATATAAAGACCTCATAGTGAGTGTTTTATAAGAAAGTGAATATAGAGTGCATGTGTGTTATAGTTTAGTGGTTTTGTACAATGTAATTCTTTTCATATTTGTTCATGGAGTGTTCTTGTCCTCCATTATATAACATTGTACTATTTTCATCACTTTTATTAATGGCATATTTTTGATTTAGTTGCAAATATTCATCTTATTATTTTCTCATATATTATTGTGCCATTAGTTTATACTTATATTAGTACCCAGGTGTTGTAGGTGAGTTGGAGAGGAGAGGGCAATCCTCCAAGGGAGGTCCCAGGTTCAAATATCCACCCTACCAAAAAGTTGAATTGGGTATCCAAAATCCAATTGATAATGTTGGTGCGGGCAGGGTCGGGTGCGACTCTCGAGTGACTTTGACGGTGTAGAACCCCCTGTTCGTGGTCTCTCAGACCAATGTGGCCCCACAAGGGGTTTTTTGCTTAAAAAATAAATAAATATTGGTTTAGTTATTTTACATATTGTGGTTGTACTACCTTCCATCAAAAGCTAACAGGGTTTTCCAAGGGCTTAAAGATTTTACTAAATCTAGTTTGATGTGTTCATTATTGGTAAACACCTAGGTTTTGTTCTACCCTAGAGTCTAGTGTGTAAGATACTAAAATGCAATGTACTGTGAAGACAAAAATTTAAAATACAAGATGATATATGTAAAGCAAAATCAATCAACATCGATAAAAATAATGAATCAAAGCAGATAATAAGGTATTCATAAAATGAAAGATCTTATTTATTATAAATTAAGATAACTTGGATCTCCAATTTATATATAGGTAAGCCCCAAATCAGAGATTACAATACAATGCTTGCTTAAATACAATTATTACAATCAGAGGGTTTAAAACCCTTGTTCAAATGAATGTTGGTGTCTATGGATTGTATTTACTCCAAATAAGTGTGAGTGGGTTTGTGTATCCCTATGGGGCCACTTGAAGCTAAAACAACCATAAATAAAAATACCTCCTATAACATACACACAAATAGATAAGAATAAAGTTAGTAACACCTATAGGCTTCCACAGTGTAAGGCCCACTAAAACATGAAAGTGGAAAATACTAACCCTAGCTAAAATACTTGCCAAATGAAGTGCATAGATATAGAAAATGTAAGTAAAACAATGAAACCTAATACCTTGTCAAAATATACCTAAGTTGTTGGATCTATGCTCCTGATAACTCGATCTAGTGATGCACGAACACCCACGAGCGTTTAAGGGTTTGATGACTGGAAATTGGTGAACGATGAATGCCCTGCAATGTTTAGGGATGGTTATGGATGCCCTACAATATTATTGAAATTATCAATAATATTCAAGGAATGCCCTGGAGCATTCGAGGATTGTGTGGAGGGATACTTTAGAGAATTTGATCTGATTTGTAGAGGTTTCAATGATGGATATGGTGGATGTGGCAATGACGAGGAGGGAAGGTTTTAGTAGAGTGTTAGGGTTTATGAAATGATGGATGATCAATGATGGATGTTAATTTTCCTAACTCTCATTCATGAAAGTGAATGATTTATAATTTTCCCTTGATCATGTTAGGGTTTCGATGACACCAACGGACGGTCGAGATTAAAACATGATGAAGGGTTGTGATTGTGATTTGATAAGTGGTATAGATCATGTTAAATGAATGTCAAGATTAAGATGTGATGGGTGGCTAATATTTATCCATATATATTTTCATATAAATATATAAATAATGAATAGTTATGATTTGAAGATGTGTAGATGACCAATGGCTAGGATTTGGTATCTATAGATACCCTTTTTTGTATCGTGTTACATGAAACACAATGCAATACAAAAACAAGAGACACCTAGTTTGGTGAAGTGGATTATTTTCTCGATGTGCAAGAAGATCCTAAAGATAAAAGTTGTTGTTGTAGCTTACCCCCTCAATTGGTGAATAAGTGAAGAATGAATATCACAAGCCAATTGACAAAATGATGGATGATATGAATAATGTAAATTATGTAATGATTGAATTTGCTTTTTTTAGCACCCTAAAATTGGCACGGTTAAAACCTTAGTAAAAGATAAAAGATAAAAATTTAAATTTTAACCCCAAAACCGCCCCAAAACCGCTTGTTACCCGTTTCCTCATTTTTCGTGCCATTTTTAGGATTTGTTTTGACCGTTGGACGATATCGTCGCAGATCAGACGAAATCATCCCCGATCTGACGAATTCGTCTGGAACAGAACGTCCAGACGATTTCGTCCCAAAACCGAATGTTCATAATTAGCTTCTGTTTCAACAGCCTCTCCAACTTGGGCAGAAGCGCGTCTGCGCAGTTGGAGATTTCCCTGTTGGAGATCTCCCAGATTGGGATGATCCCCAACCTCCTAGCCTCCCCCTAATCCTATATAAACTAGGATTTTTCTAGTTTATCCCCCTGATTCTGATTCCCCGAACCCCTTAGCCGACGGATTTAGATCCTTATTCACTAGAGCATCCTCGTACTACTGTCTGTATTCTGCATTTTGCATTTTCTTGCAGGAACCCTACTATTTTTTAGCCGAAGCTAGTTCGGATCGTCGCAAACGATTCCAGACTATCTCGGACGATCCTGTCGAGGAGCGCAGATGATTTCGTACAATTGGAGGCGATCCTGACTGTAATCTAGATTGGGGGCAATCCGAGCCCAGAGTTTGCATCTTCTTAACTTTCCTGCATTTTTCCATTATAATTCTGCATTATCTTGGGTTATTATGTTTATGCATCTTGGAGTTCACCTCATCTAGTGTAAATGCATGATAAAATCAAAATACATTGTTAAGTTGATGCATTTCTTCTTTTATTTCTATTTGGATTTATCATTTAGGTAAATTTACCATTACTTCTATCATTTCCCCTATGTTTTGTAGTTGCATATTTGGTATTTTGTATCTACTTTTGTGATTGCAGGTTTTTGACGAATTCGTCAGATTTAAGATGATTTTTTCTGATCTTAGATGACCGACTATGATTCAAGATGATTCGGTCTCCTTTCAGATGATTACGTACGAGTTTGAGATGATCTGAACTGCTACAAGACTCAGAACCTTCATCAGACATCCGGAATCAGGTATGATCTGTCCTAATTTGCATATTCTCTGTGTTTAGCACCCATTTCTATTTTTTGTATCCATTTAAATCATTATTGGCATATAGAATAGTTTAGATTCATTTTGGCCAAACCTAGGAATTGAATGATTGAGTATAAAATGAACACATCAAACCCATTCCCAACCTAGGCATGGAAACTGCCACTCAAAAGTTTCCTGGTGAACCCACCATCCATCAAAAATTCACCTTTATACTCCTCCCCCGAGAGGCGGGACCTTCAAAGGGCCTCTCAGTCCGAGGTATTGTCCCATCCTTCTCGCATCCCCCTTCCGGGCGTGGATCCTATAGCCTGAGGGTAAGGATGCAAAAATTTTGGAGCGATACATTTTGGTGAACCCGACGTGAAAACTAAAAACCTTTTGAAAACAATCCAAAAAAAAAACAAAAAAATAAATGCATTTAGAATCAAAGATTGCATGTCATATTTAGATGGTAGATTATAACAAAAGACGAGCCGTCACCATTAATGTTGAGAATCAATTAGCAACTATAGAGATTAATTCTTTGCTTAGAGTAGCTCCAACATATAGAGTCCCACCTTTATGGGATGAGCTTAATAGGAGATTGAATCTCATTTCATCTAGAGCAACCGAACTTAGGCAAATCAAGAGGTTTGTCCTAGATAGAATCCTGGATCCCGATCAAGTGACTTTGTATCATGAGCTTTAGAGAGCTTGCCATAGGTGGTTAGCAGATAAAAGAGCCCTTGTGTCTTCTGAGTTGTATACCTTTGAGGAATACCTCGATAATGCAGCTGTAGTACATAAATTTTTGTCTCGTATAGAGGACCAAGAGGTCATTCTTACGGATAGACAAAGATGGAATAGAGTCCCCAGAGCTGTGTTATATCGAGAGTATTGCCATGAGATTTATTTTTACAAGACAGAATCTGAAACAGATAATATCACTATAGCACACTTTATCAAATTCCTGAAAAACCATTTCCAATTTGAAGAAGAGCATTTTATGACTCCTGATGAACTTGATCCTATCAATGACATTCATAAACTCTTTTTAGAAAACTAAGCTATTATTTTATTATTGTTATTTCTTGTATTTAGTGTGTTGTTTGTTGTCTTTATAAGCATAAAATAAAAATAAAACAAAAAAAACAAAATCATAACAAAAAAATCAAAACATTTTATTTTTAAAGCATTATAGTAGGTATATAATTAAAATATATACCTCCCAGATCTGTTGCAAATATATCAATATATATTTGTTAAAATCTAAGATTTAGACATAATGACTAGACTCAGGAATGGAAAACAAATTGAGGTAGAAGAAGATTGGTTAAGGAAAATAGAAAACAACCCAGATGTCCTTCCTGAAGACCCAATTCAGGAAGAAGGAACTCTAGACCAACAAGAAGAAGAGTATGTTGATGCAAATGAACAAAGAGAAAATGTTAGGGAGGAAGAATCCTCATCTCCTAAAATATCTCCAGAAGGAGCCATTACTTTTGAGAACATGGAACATTTCTAGAAGTTCCTCCATGATAATATGGGCACCCTTAATAGAGCAGTTCATATGGACAAAGATCAAATTAGTGACACTCAAGCAACCCTAGAAGACATATATCACACACGCACTAATCCTTTGTCCTTCGTTGATCAAGAGAGTGATCAAGCTGGACCGTCCAATTTGGACATGGCTACTATAATCCAAAACACGCGACAACAACAGGTTACCCAACTACCTAGAGTGCCTGTTATTAAACCTAGGGTTATTCCCACACAAAAGAAACCTTCATTCACTGCTCTATTTCGCCAAGCTATTGATCAATATACCTCAAATCAACAAAAGCCTAAAACAAAACCAAATGTTAATTTCCAACAATCTGGGATACAACATAATGCTACCACAAATCTTCTTCATAATACTCTTCCTACCAACCATTTGCATAACAACAATATAGCATCTAATCCTTATGTCCCGCCTTCCTACGCTCACAAATCCCATGCTCATGTACCACCGAACCAACATGGTGGGCAAACTGGTAATCTGGAAGCCATGGTGAAACAGTTAGCCTCCCGTATGGACCAAATAGATCCCTACCATCCCTCGTACAATTATCGAGAGATGTGTAGTCAACCTCTAGATCCTATAGTTGTAGCACAACCATATCCTAAACACTTTCCCATGCCTGTCCTACCTATATACAAAGGAACCGAAGATCCCATAGAGCATCTTCATATGTTTAGGATAGCATGTCATGATATATCACATGATGACTTGTTATTACTAAAAATGTTCCCAAAAAGTTTAGGAGGGATGGCATTGGAGTGGTATTATCAATTGCCCACTCATTCTTTGAGAAATTTTGAAGAGACCGTCGAGTCTTTTGTGCATCAATTTAGTGCCTATATTGAAAGGCATGTAACCATTAAAGATTTGTACAACCTAAAACAAGACAAAGATGAGTGTTTTGCTGACTTCTTAGCTCGATGGAGGCAGTTGATAGGAAAATTACACTTTGTGTTACCTTATCGGGAAATGTTGGATATTTTTATCAATAATTTACAAGAACAACTATCCTATGAATTATCAACTGCTACCTTGACCACCTTCGATCAAGCTATAGATTTAGCTCGAAGAGTGGAAGATGCTCTCATTAGAAGAGGGCAGCTCAAAAAGAAAGATGATGAGAAAACATCCAGAAATCAATATAAAAATAAACAAGTTGTGGGTGATGGAGTCACTGATAGCAGAAACATTGCCAATGTTAATACTACGAAAACAACAGAGAAGTTCATATTGAAACCTCCTGATAAACCACCCCGAGAATTTACTAGGTTAAATCAACCTTTATCAACCATTCTCCCGCAACTATTAGCCCGAGGTTTGATTCAATTACCCAATATCCGGGAACCTGATCCAACTATACCCGGATATAGAGCTGATTTACATTGTGATTTCCATAGAGGACCTGGACATGCTACCAACTCTTGTAAATGGTTAAAACATAAAATACAAGATTTAATTGATAACAATGAGATGGAGGTGCAAGCCTTTCAACCTAAACAAAATCCTACTAATAATGCTCAAAAGAACACCCCTCAAAGTCAGAATCAGAATGCCAATCAATCATTGGACATATTTCAACATCCTTTACCAAAGCATGGTAAAGAGGTGGCTAATCAAATTGAACATCATAATGTTCCCCCTCCTACCCGATATGTAGGAGCCATTAGTGGGCATTTACCTATTCACGATCTAGAAATATTTGACACAACTTTATCCATGGTTACGTCCAGACCCCTATATAATACTCAAACACCTGATCTTAGTGATGTAGAATCTGATACTGAAAGTGACATGGAAATCACCTCAAATCAATCGAATAGTTCTGAAAATGAATCAGATCCTATTCAACCCATCACAAATTCCATGGTTTCGGAAGAACCATTTCCTAGAAGAGTTACTACTCGACCCTCTTCTCATCAATTCCTTTCTAATGAACAAGCCATAAACGCTAGACCAAGACCAATTCATCATCCTCAAAATAATATTGTAGGTACCATCGGAGTCGTTACTCGACAACAGGCTCAAAACTCTCAACAGGATCAAACTCAGAACGATGGATCAGCTCCATTTGTTTTGAAAAATCCCAATAAAGGGAATCATATGCCTAATGTTCAACCTAAGCCTCCGTATAATATTAATGAACAATTATCCAATACTACAGCTAGAATTTCCCTTTTGGACCTTTTAAGATCTTCTCCTACCCATAGGGATGAATTAATGCTCACATTAAGCCAAATGATGGTACCACAAAATATTCAGCCTGAAGCCATGACCAATACTATCATAACTCGAGAAGTCGACTGTATTGACTTTCGAGATAGAGATATACCACAACATAGTTTACATAAGGATAACCCCTTATATATTACTGCCCTAATTGGGGATGTAGCCGTTAAACGCGTCTTGATTGATAATGGTTCATCTTTAAACATATGCACTTTTGACTTCTACCAAATATTTGGCTTTAGAAGTGACGAAATGAAAAGAACGGATATGATCATAAAAGCCTTTAATGACGAAACACAAGAAACATGTGGAGTTATTACTATCCCCTTGCAAGTTGGTCCTAGGACCTTAGACACGACCGTGTTTATTGTACATTGCCCTGCATCATACAATATACTTTTGGGTCGCCCTTGGATTAACGCAATGCGAGCTGTCCCCTCAACTTTACATCAGTGTGTTAAATTCAAATTTAAAAACCAGTTGGTTACCATTCATGGTGACCCTAGACCCTTTGATATGTGTGCTTTGGCAGAACCGGTTGGAGTTCAATTTTGCCCTGCTCTGTCATCCACACATCCTAATTCTCATCAACCGTCTAAGCGTGTGAAACACTCACCCATAACATCACCTAATTTTTCCCCATCAACTACACCTCTACATATAGCTCAACCATCTTCTGAACAAACCACATTAGGACCTCAAAAAGATCCCAGAACTACAACCAATGCTTCTTGTTTTACCCCTATAACTTCCATACCGATAGACTCATCCATCGATATCCCTATAACATCCCCATCCACTACAGGCATCCTTTCCACATCAGACGATCTAGGAAATGTTCCTTCTACCTCTTATGCTCTTACTGATGAACTCTTACCCGATTTATCTAAAATTCTTATATCAGAAGAAATCAACACTGCCATGCAAGCTTCCCTTATTTTAAATAAACTCCCACCCTCTCCTCGTACCTTGGGCCTCCCACAACCTATGGGAAGTATTTACCAAGTCGGGAGTTGTGCTTTTATTTATAAGGGATATGATTGGGGAAGAATACCCAAAAACATCAAGACACATTGTGATGGATATGCTCGATGCTATTTTGCTAATGAGTATATTAAAGCTAAACCCATAATGCTTAAATTGGGCTATAAAGGGAAAGGTTTGGGACCTTCCCAAAATGGTATGAAGGAACCTATTGAGGTAGAACCGTGGCCTGCCCGATGCGGTGTGGGCCTATTTCCTAGTAAAGGTCAACCCTTCCCATTTGAGGAGGATGACCATCTTACATGTTATCAAGATTATCTGGATAAACAAGATTCTTTGCGTTCAAAGAATAATCCCTTTACCTGTCATATGCTATCTCTCGCCTACCCTGAGATGATTGTCGAATCCGACGATGAGTTGGAAGGGGATATCTTCCATGATGTCTCCGTTGATGACTTGTTACATAACGAATTTTATTTTGATGGCTCTATACCTAGTATAGCCCAGCTTGAGGCCTCGACTCCTCAAGACGAATTATCCAAGCTAACCTTGGAAGAATTACAAGAATTGGGTGTTTCACCCGCCCCACCTAATTTTGAGAGAGATTTACATATGGAAGTTGAAAACGGTATAAAAATTAACATTGGAACCGAACATAACCCTCACATAATCAATATTGGATCAGAATTAAGTCAAGAAAAACAAGATAAATACATTTCATTTCTTAAAGACTATGAAGATGTCTTTGCTTGGACATATGACGACATGCCAGGTCTGGACCCTTCTGTAGTTATGCATCATCTAGTAGTCCATCCAGATGCTAAACCTGTTAAACAGAAACTTAGAAAAATGCATCCTAAAGTGGCCTTACTAGTCAAAGCAGAACTAGAAAAACTGTTGAAGGTCATTTTTATACAAGCCATTGATTATGTCTGAATGGATCTCAAATGTAGTTCCAGTAACTAAGAAAGAAGCCACTAAAGTTAGGGTTTGTACAGACTTCAGAGATATTAATGTTGCCTGCCCTAAAGATGATTTTCCTCTTCCCAACATGGATCAAATCATTGATTTTACTGCTGGGAGTGGAATGATATCCCTAATGGATGGATTTTTCGGTTATAATCAGATCAGGATAGCTCCTGAAGATCAGGCTAAAACAGCCTTTATTACCCCTTGGGGAACCTTTTGTTGGAAAGTAATGCCATTTGGTTTAAAGAATGCAGGTGCAACCTATCAACGAGCCATGACTTATATCTTTCACGATATGATGCATGATATTCTACATGATTATGTAGATGATATTATAGCTCGTTCCATCAAAGAAGATGATCATTTAAATGACTTGAGAAAAGTATTTGATCGGTTAAGGGAGTATCTTATCCGATTGAATCCAGCCAAATGTATATTCGGAGTTAAGTCCGATAAATTATTGGGGGTTATCATTTCTTTACGTGGCATTGAAATTGACCCTCTCAAGATCGTGGCTATCACTGATATGCCCGCACCCACAAATATATCAGAATTACGAAGTTTACAAGGTAAGCTTCAAGCTATTCATCGCTTCATTGATAAGTTGGCAGATAAAACCGGACCCTTTCTTAAACTTCTTAAGAAAGATGTCTCTTTTCATTGGGACGACAAATGTCAGGAAGCATTTGAACTCCTCAAGCAATATCTTCTTAAACCACCGGTGCTTTCCCCACCTAGATCTGATCGTCCATTTATTTTGTACATTTTTGCTTTCGATTTTGCCTTAGGAGCTATGTTAGCTCAACTTGACGATGAGAAGAAAGAACGTGCTAATTATTACATCAACAGAACCTTGATCAGTTATGAAACTCGCTATACCATATTAGAGAAGTTATGTCTTGCAGTCATATTTTCTACACAGAAACTATGACATTATATGCTCAGTCAAAAAACGTATGTTATTGCCAAATTCGACCCTTTACGATATCTCATGAGTCGACCGTACTTATCTGGTCGCACAACCAAGTGGGTTCTTGCGCTAAGCGAGTTTGAACTCATGTTTATAGGACAGAAGTCTGTTAAAGGTCAAATCATAGCAGATCAATTAGTTGCTGCACCCTTAGAGTCTACCCATCCCCTCATCATTGAGTTTCTCGATGAATGCCTTAAATTAGAGGCAGACCATCCTAAACAATGGTCCCTATACTTTGATGGAGCCCGATGCATGAGTGGGGCTGGTGCGGGTATTATTTTAATATCTCCACAAAAACATCTTATACCTCTGTCCTTTAAATTAACGTTTGCTTGCACTAATAATACTGCTGAATATGAGGCTCTAATCCTTGGATTACGAGCAGCTTTGGCCCTAAAAATTAAAAATTTGTTAGTTTTTGGTGATTCCCAACTTGTCATAAATCAAATCAATGATGTTTATCAGACCAGAGATGATAAATTACGCCCATATAAAACATATGTTTTGCAATTATTATCCTTATTTGATCAAGTTACTTTGGAAGCTATTCCTCGAACTAGCAATCGTGCGGCTGACGCTATGGCTGCAACTGCATCTCTTTTGCCCTTGGAGTTAGATGATGAATATGCTACCATCATTATTCGTCGACTCCAGGAACCCGCTTCAAGAAAATCATGCTTAGAACCTTTGGATGTGTTTCTAATCAACGAAACTACTCCCGAACCATGGTACACTGATATATTTAATTTTTTGCAAAATGGGACCTTCCCTGATGGTTATACTAGCAACCAACACCGATTATTACGTAGACGAGCAAGTCGCTTCGTAATTATTGGTAATACCTTGTATAGGAGATCTTTTGAAGGCATATTATTAAGATGTTTGAATCTAGAAGAATCTAGATCAGCTTTGAGTGAAGCCCACGATGGATCTTGTGGAGGACACTTTAGTGGTAACGCCATTGCTAAGAAGCTCCTTCGGATAGGATATTTTTGGCCTACCATGGAGAATGATGCACATGATTATGTGCGCCATTGTGACAAGTGCCAGAAACATGCTGACCTTGTCCATGCGCCTGCACAAGAGCTGCAGGCTATTTCATCTCCTTGGCCCTTTTCAAAATGGGGCTTAGATATCATTGGGAAAATCAACCCTGTGTCATCTGATGGACACAAATTTATCATAACCGCTACGGAGTATTTTACAAAATGGGTTGAAGCTATGCCTTTAGCTTCTTGTACTGGAATCCAAGTTTCTAAGTTTATCTTCAATCAAATTATTTGTAGGTTCGAAATTCCTGCAAATCTCATCTCAGATAATGGAACTTGTTTCAAAAATAAAGATGTCAAAAAATTGTGTCAAAAATATAAAATTCAACATCGTTGGTCCACTCCCTATTATCCTCAGGGTAATGGCCAAGCAGAAGCATCTAATAAAACATTAATCAAAATTCTCAAAATACTGGTCAATAAATCTGGTCGAGATTGGCACATCCAATTATATCCTGCTTTGTGGGCCTATCGCACTAGTGTTCGCACCCCCACTGGAACTTCACCTTTCATTTTGGTTTATGGCGCTGAAGCTGTTTTTCCCTTTGAATTAGAAGTTCCTTCTTTGGCTCTACTACTTCAAGATACTGAAGTAGGGGATGAATATCATGCCGGAAGATTTAGTCAGCTGGAACTTTTAGATGAAAAGTGCATCAATGCTTTGGAGCATCTTCGTGCCTACCAAAACAAGCTTAAGAGAGCATATCTCAAGAAAGTTCATCATCGATCCTTAGCGATCGATGACCTTGTTTTAAAAGAAAATAAAAAAAATACTAATGCTACTAAAGACCTTAAAGGTAAATTCGAGCCCAACTGGCTTGGACCGTATATTATTACTGCTAAATTTGGATCGGGAGCATACAAATTATCTACCTTAGATGGTAAAGAACTTAAAGAACCTATGAACATTATGCATCTCAAACGCTACTATGCATAAAATTTGGTCATTTCATCATTGTATATATTTGTTTTGCATATTATTTCTTTTAGTCACTTATATATATATAAAAAAAAACAATCACATTGTATTTGTTTCAATTCATCAATTAAAATCAAATACAAAAACATCAAAATTGTCAAAATCTTCAAAAACATCTTTTTCATACCTGTCAATTCTTGGAGTTTGCAGTTATATTTTCAATTATTTTGGATAAATGAGCATTTATTTGGAATCCCGCACTATCACACTCACATGAATAAATATCTTGATTTTATTTAGTATGATTATTAATCTCTCTTATATCAAAGTCCACATTGGCATTAAATAAAGTTTTGAGCATAGAGAACTGATCTTGTTATTTACTTGAACCAAGTATATCTTTTCACATTAAAATGATTTCATTGCAAATTCAATATGATGCTACATAGTAGACGTGGTTTCTTGAGCGAAAAGTTTCCCCTGCTATCCTATCATGCACATGGTCTAGAATCTTTGAGAATTGACAAAAGGACAAGCTCACCCCTACCCAGAATAAAAATCCCTTGCTCTACAACCAATCCGAGCAAGTATCCCTAGCATAGGAAGAAAAAGAAAAGTCAAAGAAAAATGAGAAAAAGAAAAATATCATTTTGTACCATCGCAACAATATTCCAAGCAAAAATACAAAAAGAAAAAAAAAAGAGAAAAAGAAAAGCAAAAGTGAAACGAAAAAGCAAAATGCAATAAAATCCCTTTCCCTACCCCTTGAAAAGAAAAGAAGGGTGAATGAGCTTGAATCCCTGGAATTCTCAATTATTCAAAACTCGTGAGGTAAGCCCCATAACAAGTGGTTTGTGCCCAACCCACTTGGCCTTGGGTAATTCCTAGCGTGGTGATATGTCTGTCACATTAGCGACCTTCTTTTGTACAGACCTATGTCAGCTTATGGATCAGCTAGCTCTTGATAACCCGACTTACATAGTAGTCTGGTACGGTTATATGCATATAAATCATGGTTAAGGAACACTCATTTGGTTAAGGCAAATTGCTTGTATCAAATTATCTTGCTCAAAATTGGTGAATGAACAATACAATCGCACACACATTTGTATTTGAGAGATTTTGTATCATTATGATAAATCAAGATCGGTAATGAACTCACATTTGCACATGAGGATCCCTTATAAACCTACATTTGTTTTTGAGATAATTTAAAATATTTCTGTAATTCTTTTCGGAATAATTTTATCCTCTTATTTCAGAATTTTGTTTTGTATAAAAACAATTATATACATTGTTTCACAAAATCGCAAAACGATTTCAAACAACATGTTCATCATATTATTATTTTCTGTTTATCAAAAATCAAAAATCAAAAATCAATCATGCAATAAAACTAAAAATATCAATTTCTTCTTTGGATTTCGCGATGATGGTATAAGTCTATACCTATAAATTCTATGCCTAGCGCAAACCATTGTTCTAATTTTATTTTCCCATCCATTTTAAAAACACATATGGCTTACATCATTATGTTACACAATTGTGCTTCAAAACGAACGAACACTTATTCTATTTCATGTCATTATGTCAAACATTCCATTTTGCAACCATGGTATAATTTCTAAGGAATTATTCAAAAATTTATCACACTTAGGAATTTATGCCTAGCAAAAATCATATTTCTTTTAAATATATTTCATGCATAATTTTGTGAAAAATCTGAAAACAAATCATCACCATCATCATTTTCATCATCACAACACCAAGTCTTAAGACAGTCTCTTAAGCACTCTTTTACTTTTAGCAATATTTCTATACTAGGATTAGCTTGACGACCTAGCGAGCGGCGACTCCATGAAACGGTCTATAACAACGACAATGTCCTTTGAAATTATTGTTAGAAGTCCCTTTTATTTTTCATCAAATCACACCAAAACAACCAATTTATGCACATCAGATTATTTCATTTACAATTTTATGGCATGACATAACATTATAATTTATTTCCAATGACATAATTACATGAATCAACAATTCAAGCATCATACAACAGATACACAAGTCATATCATCAAAAATACAATCTATATATATCATCAATCAATTATGTACATCATCTGGATTGGTATGCCACAATCAAAACCCTGGCATACTCAATCCCCTCAAAAACAAATATATATATACATATATAATAATGCAATCTGCACTCTACAGTAGCTAGCCTCGAGAAGCCCTCGAGCTCTCAGCCTCATCTCCTCCCCCGCCCTGACATGGAGGAGGTGGTCCCATAGAGGTCCGGGCTGTGTCTCGGGTCCTCGTCGTCGATCGTGAGGATGTCCTCGATGATCCCATCATGACCGACTCTGCAATGGGGGTTGGCAATGGTATCCTCTGTCCCTCTGGGACCGCTTGATAGTACAACCCCTGGTAGAATGCGGTCTGAGCAATAGACCATGCCAGATCTCGAGTGCTCGCTCCTCCACCCCGAGCTCTGAGCCGTGTAGCCTCATCCTGCAGTGTCTGCACCTGAGCCCGAAGGTGGGCAACCTCAGCCCAGAGAGCCACCGTCTCGCTGCTCTCCCCTACCTCAACACCCTTGCCCTTATCAGGCGATGGTGGTCTCTCCCCCTACTACGAAGGGAATCTCTCCTCCCTTCGCCCTGTCTCCTATGGCCTCTATGGAGCCTGACCCATCCGCTGGCGTCTCTCCTATGGGGACCACCGTTGCTCTCTCCCGTCATGACCCCACGCTGCCTCAATGGCAGCCTGGCACCGCCTCCCCATCCGTCGCACAACCCTATGCCCTCGTCATCCGAGGAGGGTGGATGCCTACATACCAGGCATCATAGCCATCTGCAACCCCAACATCATCACCATCCACTGGCTGGATGGGGGCATCATCCACATCCTGACTCTAAAATCATTGCATGTCTGGAGCCCCGCTCAATGTAGTACTATCTCGAACAGTCTAAGAGTACTCATAATCCCTGAGAGAAGGGATCCCCTACTGTAGACCGAACTACCGTAGTACCCGATCATAGCGGTGGAGCTCTACCTCTCCCCGCTCCATCCTCAGCCAGCAGACTCGCCTGATGCGAGCCAGCTCCTGCCCATCCTCTGCCCACCTGGGGTGCTCTCTCCATGGCCTCCAGGTGATCTGGTCTAGGATGAGGTCATCCAACAACCTTCGAGACATCGACAGATCTATCCACCATTGTGACCCTCTCTGTAGCCACCAATAGTAAACCCGGGGTCTCTCCCGGTCAACCCTCTCGAGTGGGAGCCCTACCGGCCTCCGCACCGTGATGTGCTCCCAAGCACCAAATCTGTAGCAGTGATGTCAAGACCAGACATCGACCTCCCTTGTATACGACCCCATGTAGGATCCTATACAAGCGACATAGTACAAAGCTACCCCATGTAAACCTATACCCGTGGTCTCTCATGTCGCAAACTATGTCTGAGAGCACCCACGGTAGTCTGCACCCGCTCTGGTGGCACAGTAGTAAGCCACCTACCACCCCTGCCAAAACCTGAGTCAGCCTAGATGCCCCAGGCATCTGCCGTAGAGACTCGATGTTCACCTCGCCCTTCTCCAGGGTGAAGCTCGGGTCTCCGATCAATCTCATCATCGCCTGGCCCTGATTGGCCATAAGCGTCATGAGCCATCCCTGTATGGGGATCCTCATGATCCTCCATACGTCCTCTAGTGTGGGAGCCATCTCCCCTATCGGTAGCCAAAAATAGGATGACCTCGGATACCATCTCTCTGCTAGGGCTGTCAGAAGCCCTATGTCAGTCGATACTTGTGGCATCTCTGCCACATGTCGTAGCTCGACCTGTGCTAGTTGGTCGCGCTCTGCCTGGTCGAGAGTGGCCAAGTCGTCTCTCAGCCCGTCGTATTTCCATTCCTGGCTCTTTAGTAATCCCCTCTGCAAAACAAACAATAAACAACAAAATTTATTAATAACCAATCATTAAAATAAAATTAAAAACATTTTAATCAAGCTTAATTTCTTAACAAGATGATATCGTCCACCATTGGATTATATCGTCCCAAATTGGGCAGCATCGTCCTTTGTTAGGATGAAATCGTCTCCGATTTCGCAACTCGTGGATCGCCCCTTGTTGGACGAGATCGCCCCTAGTTCGTCGATTTCGCCCTCAGACGAAATCGACGATCTAGAGACGATTTCGACAAAATAGGGACGATTTCATCCCGACGTCGTCGACGGCCTAAAAATGGCCGTGACGCCCCAAACAATCAAAATTTAAATCCAAAAATTGCACAAAGCAAAATCAAACCTAATCTATTAGGATTAGATCCTTACCCGTAGCCCGCGTCGGACCTCTGTCGCTCTGTGCGCTGTCTCCACCATTTTTTGTCTGCAGAGCTCTAAAACCAGTAAAAATGAATAGTAAAAAATGAATTAGGGTTTTCCCTATTTTTCTTAATTTTATTCAAAACCAACAACATTTTAAAATTTTGCTTTTTCGCGTTTTTACCTCAAACGTTCGATTTGGGTAAAAACACGGAGGGGGCACCATAGTCAGCATTCGTACGATTCGACGAAGAATCGTCGTCTAAAAAATTGAGTACATTTTTGCTTTCTCGTAAAAACGGGAAAAACTCGTCTTTAACGCATTTTCTTCGAAAAATTCGCTAAAGAGGGGGCAAAATGTAGCACCCTAAAATTGGCACGGTTAAAACCTTAGTAAAAGATAAAAGATAAAAATTTAAATTTTAACCCCAAAACCGCCCCAAAACCGCTTGTTACCCGTTTCCCCGTTTTTCGTGCCATTTTTAGGATTTGTTTTGACCGTTGGACGATATCGTCGTAGATCAGACGAAATCGTCCCCGATCTGACGAATTCGTCTGGAACAGAACGTCCAGACGATTTCGTCCCAAAACCGAATGTTCATAATTAGCTTCTGTTTCAACAACCTCTCCAACTTGGGCAGAAGCGCGTCTACGCAGTTGGAGATTTCCCTGTTGGAGATCTCCCAGATTGGGATGATCCCCAACCTCCTAGCCTCCCCCTAATCCTATATAAACTAGGATTTTTCTAGTTTATCCCCCTGATTCTGATTCCCCTGAACCCCTTAGCTGACGGATTTAGATCCTTATTCACTAGAGCATCCTCGTACTACTGTCTGTATTCTGCATTTTGCATTTTCTTGCAGGAACCCTACTATTTTTCAGCCGAAGCTAGTTCGGATCGTCGCAAACGATTCCAGACTATCTCGGACGATCCTGTCGAGGAGCGCAGATGATTTCATACAATTGGAGGTGATCCTGACTGTAATCTAGATTGGGGGCAATCCGAGCCCAGAGTTTGCATCTTCTTAACTTTCCTGCATTTTTCCATTATAATTCTGCATTATCTTGGGTTATTATGTTTATGCATCTTGGAGTTCACCTCATCTAGTGTAAATGCATGATAAAATCAAAATACATTGTTAAGTTGATGCATTTCTTATTTGATTTCTATTTGGATTTATCATTTAGGTAAATTTACCATTACTTCTATCATTTCCCCTATGTTTCGGTACTTGCATATTTGGTATTTTGTATCTACTTTTGTGATTGCAGGTTTCTGACGAATTCGTCTGATGAATTCGTCAGATCCACGATGATCTCGTCTGATCTCAGATGACCGACTGTGATCTGAGATGATTCTGTCTCCTTTCAGACGATTACGTACAATTTGAGATGATTCGAACTGCTACAAGACTCAGAACCTTCATCAGACATCCGAAATCAGGTATGATCTGTCCTAATCTGCATATTCTCTGTGTTTAGCACCCATTTCTATTTTTTGTATCCATTTAAATCATTATTGGCATATAGAATAGTTTAGATTCATTTTGGCCAAACCTAGGAATTGAATGATTGAGTATAAAACGAACACATCAAACCCATTCCCAACCTAGGCATGGAAACTGCCACTCAAAAGTTTCCTGGTGAACCCACCATCCATCAAAAATTCACCTTTATACTCCTCCCCCGAGAGGCGGGACCTTCAAAGGGCCTCTCAGTCCGAGGTATTGTCCCATCCTTCTCGCATCCCCCTTCTGGGCGCGGATCCTATAGCCTGAGGGTAAGGATGCAAAAATTTTGGAGCGATACACTTTTGCCCCAACAAAAAAAGGATTTTTTTTATGTGGATGATATGAATGATGTAAATGAATGTGAATGATGCAATGATTGTGAATGGTGCAATGATTTATTCTAATTTTATCCCAACAAAAAAAGGATTTTTGGAAATGTGGATTATATGAATGATGTAAATGAATTTAATGATTAATTCTGCTTTTGCCCCAATAAAAAAAGGTTTTTTGAAAATGTGGATGATATGAATGATGTAAATGAATGTGAATGGTGATACTGATGTTGAAAAGCAAAATCAAATTTGGTTTTCCTAATTTTGGGGTGATTCTATGCTATTGAAAAATATACCTTTTGGCATCATTGAAATGCAAAAAAATGAAAAAGTAGAGGAGCTAATCATCCTAGGGACATGTTAGTGACTGTAGCAATTCTTGAATGTTAAATGAGGAACCAATCATCCTAGTGGGCTGTTATTCCCGATGATTGTTGTAATATAAATAAAATAATGTAGTGAAAGTTAGTCATGTTTGTTACCACATAGAAAAGGGCATCAATGATAGCTTTTGAGAAAATTCGTTTAAGCATAGTCTCACTCAAAAAAATGAGGGACCAAAAAGATGATGTTTTTGAACAAGAGGATGTTGTATGATGATATGGACAAGTATCCTTATGGTCATCTATCCATACTACCAAATTGCATGGATAACCAATCACTACAATCACCAATGGAATAGTATAAACCACTAGATATGAGGTTCGCTTGATAATGCAAGTGAATTTGACAATGTTGAGTGGAAATGCACTTGATTGTGGATGATATGAATGATGTAAATGAATGTGAATATGAATGGTGCAATGATTGATTCTACTTTTGCCCCCAAAAAAAAGGGATTTTTGGAGATGTGGATGATATGAATGATGTAAATGATTGTAACTATGAATGGTGCAATGAATGTGAATGGTGCAATGATTGATTCTACTTTTGCCCTAACATAAAAGGGGTTTTTGACATGTGGATGATATGAATTATGTAAATGAATGTGAATGATGTAAGTGGATTTTGACAATGTTGAATGGAAATGCATTGATGAGTGAATTGGGCAATGTTGAATGATGATGTATGAGTTTGAATGAATATGGAAATGTATTGATGAGTGAATTTGATGATTTTGCAAAATTTAGAATTGTTTAGGGATATTTTGAAGCAAAAGGTATTTTCACAACTTTTAGTCACAAAAAAGAATTACATGCCCAAACCAATCCATGTTATAAAAAAATGTGATGAAATGATGTGATGAATGTTTGGAATAGTGAATGTGACAATTTTTTGAAATTTTTGGACTGTTTTGAGGTATTTTTATGTGATTTAGGCATTTTCATGATTTTTGGTTGCAATAAAAAATTAAACACCCAAATCAATCCATATTATCACAAAATGTAAGGGAATGATGTAATGAATGTATGGATGAAGTTTGATATGATTTTGTGGGGTAATACTACATTTTGAGGCCCTTTGAGTCATTTTTGTAGTATTTTGGATCCAAACGCCAGCCTACATCCACATCATACACAAACACATGAGAGCATATACCACTTGGTAGATGTAGGACATCATTTGAGTGTGCCCAAAATACACCCTAGGGTGTTTGAGCATGCCAAAATTAGCTATAAATTGGTTTCAAGGGTGAAATTTGATTTATTCTTGCGTTTGAGTGTTTGAGAATTGTTTTTTAAAGTAGATTGAGCAAGTGAGGCGATGACAATGGAGGGAGCGAATGCGGCAACAAGAGTTGAGGTATAGGTGGTGGAGGTAAGTGCCCTTAGATATCTTGTTTAGATTTTGTAATGTTTTTTTATTTTTTTGTATGTAATGAACTTGCTTCCAATGTGCATTTACTATTATGTTGTACTGTAGTTGAGGATCTTGGAGGCTTTGTACCGATTCTTGCCCATCATACTAGGGATGAGAAATGCATTATAGAAGGACCACTAGGATTGGCTATAGCAGGTGGGATTGGTGGGGTGCACCCAAAATTGAGGTGGTGAGGACCGATGAGGGGTACCTCTCTGCCTTGGTAGAGATATGGGAACTAGATAGGGGGACCTTCTAGCTCCCGATAGGTGAGATTATGGTGACACTACAAGACATGTACCACATATTCTGAGTGCCAGTGGAGGGGTTGTGTCCAAGTTGGGCATGACAAGGAGTATGAAATTAAGTGTATTTTTGGTGATGGATGGAGGGGGTGAACATTAGGGGTAGTGCGATTAGGTACTTGGATATGTATGTGGAGAGGTGGTTGGAGGCACTACCAACCTTAGTCATGCTCCTGCTGGCTAATGTGTTGGTGATTAAAAACACTAGTTGTCAGTTCCTATAGAAAATGATTCAATTGGTGTTTGATGTGATCGATGAGCCTTAGGTGTATGCATGGGTACTTTTTCTACTAGCACATACATATCTAGAGTTGTATTAGGTGAAGAGGTAGGTGCATAAGGGGTTGGGTTGCAATGTATTGTTACAGATCTAGGGCTAGGAGTATGTTAGTGTGGCTTGTCTAGTGGGCATGCCATGCGAGTGGGATAGGGATTAGCCCTATGCCTTGAGATGGTGGGTAACTGAGGAGATATAGTCGAGTCACCCTAGTCACAATGGCTAAGACTATAGAGATCTATGGGTAGGATTGAGATAAAACCAAGTGTATTGGAGACCATGACGAGATGCTAGGTGGCCCAGTGATGGAGAGTAGCTATAATGGGTTAGGTAGACCAGATGAGTGGTTGGGTGGCATGGGAGTGAGGTGGAGTTGATCTAGTTTTCATGGGTGCTACAAAAATTTGGGATATGGTAGGTAGTACCTAATGATACAATGATGTACAAACATCGAACTAATGAGTTGAGCCTACCTTGTATGGAGGAGTGGCAGGTGGAGTATGAGGATGATGAGGAGATAAATCTCTCATATGTGGATGATATCGAGACCACTATAGACTATGATGCATGCTTTACTTCATAGCCACCATCGGTATCAATTTAGGTGGTTGATGAGGGTAGTTGGGATGATGGAGAGATAGTAGTGAAGGTCAAGGAGACTCCCTAAAATTAGACATAATCGATCCAGTAATCAAGGGAGGTAGATCAGGGTTACAATAGAGCAACCTATAGAGATTGGAGGAAATGCATGGTTATGCATAGTGGTGAATATTTACAAATTGAAAAAATATTACTATTTCCAAAATTAGAAATTAGAGAATATGAGGACCCTCGACGCTGGCCCATTCACCTAATTTTTTTGGGACCAATTGTTTCATAAGGTCAATTTGCCACAATATATATAAAAAAATAGGCATATTTGTAATCATTGGAAAGCTCTTTTTTAGCTTGATCTAATGGTGGTGTTTTATGAAGTTTTAAGGTGATTTAATAGGTCAAAATTTACCCTAAATATGACCTTGCTTTTTAGGACTTCAAATGCCCAAAATTTTGGTGTGAAGATGATTGATTTGATTTTCTTAATATTCACCTTGATTTCGATTAAGATTCACCATTATTTTACAAATACATTTTGAGTCCAATCCCTTATGCATAACCCTAGGGAAAGGGTGATGGTGGGGGTGGTATGGAGGAGGTTTCAAAAAGACCTCCTGGTTAGAGTTAGGAATAGGATGAGCTCCAAGAAGAATGAGACTAGCTCTGATATATGGTGGTGAAGCAAGATGCAATGATAGCAGCTCAAGATGTCGAGAATGCTCATCTATAGATGGAGCTGGAGGTACAAATGGTAGCAGGTGGAGGTGAGGATATGATAGTGAGGCTCCAAGCAGAGCTGGCATAAAGGGATGCTCATTAGAGATAATATGTGATATTCCTTCAATCTTGAGAAGGCTATATTCATGATCTTGAGGATCTCCTTATGCAGCATGGCTTTGGACTACAAGTGTGATCTTCCTACTCTATATCTGGGACTGTTAAGTGTAGTGACTCTAGATCTAAGGCTCCATTGGTATCTCATGGGTTTTCCTATGGGCACTAGCTAGTACTTTGATACACTTTTGTATATGAGCCTTAGTGCTCCATTGTATATAACATTCGGGAATTCTTTGTACATATGATTTTATATATACATGGTCTTTATTTGGTGTTATGACTTTTGTGTGAATTTTTGTGTGAATGTATGTGTATGTGATGGATGATAATGTAATGATGAAGTTTATTCTTTATGATAATAATGCAATTGAACTGACTCACTAATGATCATGTGTAGTTTAAATTTTGTTTGACCATATTTGTTGTTGTTGCTTAATCCGGGTCACCAACATCTAATGATGGAATGTAGAGTGAAAGACTCATATAATGATGTGATAATGACATGGATGTTGTTTTAGCTTATGGATGACTGATTGAAATTGTTTTGTAGAGACTCAAATATCCTAGTGATTGTAAATAAACTCACTAAGTTTTGTCTAATTTCTCCAAGACCAAATGTGTGTGTAGTGAATGTTCATTTACCAATCATAAGCATGGTAATGACTCAAGGCAATAAAGAACCAATGTGTGTGCAAGTGATTTCATTAACCCATATTGAGTAAATTGAGATGAAACCTATCATGGAGGAGACTAGGAAGCTAGATTATCCTTATGTGCGGTTAGAGGTCTCTTTGAGAGATACGTGTTGCCATGCATGAGCGTACTCCACAGCCACTCAAGAATCTATGGCTCTAGTGGAGATTAGCTCCATATTCCAATGATTCAATCTCTAAGCTTTGGGGAATCAGACTACCTAACCATCTGGATGGAAATGTAGTTATATTCTTACTACTTGAGGATCTATGGTGTGTGATATATAAAATAGTTAGAACTTTGGGGAATCAGATTCTCAACCTAGGTGTGATGATAATTTACCCTATCCTTACTACTCATTATTTTATTTGGTATTTTTGTTAGTGGTACAAACCACTATTTTGATTTTGGACTATGTGCATAATAGGACAAGCAAAGATGACATTTTTTGCTTTGAGGTTCAACCCAATCATGGTGTTATCTCTCTTTGACACAAGATGTTTTAATAGTTGTGAAATATGTTTGGTTTAGGAATGTTAGAGTCAACTCCCAAAAATCAATATTTTCTTAGTGAAAAGGTGCATTGGTCCTAGAGAAAAATTGACATGTATTGGAGGTTGCTTGAAACACTAGGAGTGGTTGAGTGATCGAAAACACCTAGGAATGATGGAATGATAGTGTAAATGATGTCATGGCTTATGAACTATGTATATTAACTCAAGGGTGCCCCTTATTAAGGCAAAAAAACTTACTAGATCAATTTTTATCCAAACTAAGTAAATGATCCCTAATATGGGTTAGCATATACAGCCTATTCACGGGCTATAGCTTATGTAAAGGGGTATTACATTAATATTTAAAAACTTTGTTAATACGTTGAGTGCTCCTTCTCATTCCATTGAGGAGGTTGGTTGGTTGGTTACCCAACCAACCATAAACCACTGTATTTAAACCATTTGGAAATCAATGAAAGTACTTCATATTTTGATGTCTTTGGTAGGTCTTTCTTCATGGTACCAGAGTGAGGCACACAAGGTGGGCAAGGACTGAGGTAGAGTGAGGAAAATGAGGTAGGCAAAGATCTGAGGGTGAGACCTAACTTGGAGCATGAAGAACATAGCCCTAAAACTAACGTGCAGACCACAGATCGAGGATAGCCCTAAAACTAATGCATAGACCATAGACTAAGGACACATGGTAAGACACGAAGAACACAACCTTAAACTTGATGCACATAATACAAGACACATGGTAGGACACAAGACAACAACACATGGTAATGCATGGCAATGACTGGGCATGACTCGTGGGTGTGAATCATGGGCGTGATGTGGGGACAAGTGGCACGCTAGGACTAGGAGAGGGCAAAAGGTAAACAAAGACTTGATTTCCTAAAGGTAATAGAAAGCCTTATTGATGCCTCCACCCTTTAAAGGTGTCTTTGCCTTCCTTTCCCATGCATGTGGGATAAATGAGGCATACATTTTTTTTCTCTATTCCTTATTTTCCCTCATAGGCAATAAGAAGCGCATCACGGTTGGTGGTTTCAACCAGCGCTGTAGCGCAGGCGGTGGCCAAATTTTTTGATAGGGGAGAGGTCTCGGGTTCCAATCCCCATGAATGTGAACAAAACTCAAATTTTTGTTTCGAAGGGTAGTAAAGGCATTTTTTTTCTACCTGTTTTGATGCATAAAGTGTTAATGCATTGGGCGCTTCTCCTCAGTCCCAATAGGACTCACTATCGAGGTTTTTCAACTTATCTCTCACATTGTAGAGGTGGGGGGTTCCAACCCCACCGAACATTATCCTTTTGTGCATCTTCATTGAGGTTAAAAGGTGTTTGGTGCATTCACTATACTCATCGATGTACACAGTCAAGGTGGTTTTACTTTCCCTTCTTGGTGCATGAGGTTGGGGGTTCGAAACCCTCCGCTAGCCAAATTGTTTTGATGCACCTCGTATGACAAATTGTTGAAAAAAACAAAAACAACATTTAAAAAAAAAAGTAACATTTTTTGTGAAATTTTTTTGCTCCAAATCAACTTTTTTTTTTTCCAAAATTTGTTTAAAAAAAAAATGCAACAAGAACAGGAAGACAGGTTGTTTCCAAAAATTAAAATCCACTGACCCGGATATTATTCCCACTGTGAATTTTACCAAAACAATAGGGGGGAGTTCAAGCACACTTCTTTCTTGCAAAATTCTAAAATAAAGGGGGACATTAATACATCAAGACACTTTCATAATGGTAACTATTCACAAATATCTCTCAGACTCCCAATTGTTGAAAGGTCGTAACTTTGTTTCGTGGAAGACAAATATGAGAGCTATTCTTCAGGTAGAATATTTATGGGATGTAGTAACTGGCACTACAAAATGCCCTCAAAAAGCAGATCAAGATCAAGAATATTGGGATAAAAAAGACAAGAAATATCTCATGTTACTCCTACTTGCTACTACAGATGAGGTGCAACCTCATATCTGTGATGCCAAGACTAGTCAGATAGCTTGGGATACCTTTATTATGGTGTATGAAGGAAAGAATCAATCCACCATTCTACACCTTCAAACTCAATGCATACCCTCAGTATGAATTCTGGGGAAACATTTGATCTATTTCTTTGCAGAGTGGTAGAACTGAAGGTAAAATTGAATGCTATAGAAAAACCAGTGGATGATGATGTTTTGAACTCTGTTATCTTGTGAGCAATGCCATATTCCTATGAAATGTTGATCACTTCTCTCAATATCTCTGATAGACAAGTGACTTTTGTGGAATTGGTAAATTTGCTTTAGACCAAGAAGGCAAATCAAGTTCAGAAATATGAGGTACATGATAATGCCCTTTCCACTCAACAAAAGAATAAGAATCAAGGTCAGTTTCAAAAAGGGGTTCTTCCTCCAAGGTAAAATGGAAACAAAGTCAGCCAAAAAATAAATATTGTAGGATTTTTGATATGAATAACCATGACACCAATAGGTGTTGGTTCAAAAACAAGCAACATAATGATCAACCTCACAGAAAGAAAGGGAAATAAAAATGAAAATATAAAAGAAACATAAGCAACCCAAGGAACATGTTGCTTATGCTAACTCCACCTCAGACTCAGATACTTCTGGTTCTAATTTTTATTCTGACTCTGAAAGAGCACACAAGGTTCTCATGACCCATACTTCATCTTATCAGATAGATGTCATATGTTTGGATGCTAGTAAGCATATGACTGGAGATAAATCTTGGTTCAAAACATTTGAGAAGAAAGAGGGAAAGCCCATTACCATTGCTGACAATCAAGTCTACTAGGTAAAAGGTGAAGGAAATGTGTCTGTCACTCTTCCAGATGATAGATGTCAAATAGAGAAGGTTCTCTATGTCCTTGGATTAGCCAATAATCTATTGTCAGTTCCTCAGATACTTTATAGGAATATGCATGTTTTATTCTATATTTTAAAATGCAATGAGAGGTGTTTTATAAGAAAAAATAGTAAACATGTTGCAACTAGTTCCTATAAGCATGGCTTGTTCATTCTAGATGCTCTTTCAACTCCTCATGTTGCTATGGTTGCAACTACAAAGGATGCCACTTATATCTGGCATAGAAGATATGGGCATCTCAGTTTAGGATATTTTCTCAAGTTAAGCAAATACGAAATGGTAAGAGGACTTCCTCATCTCTCTTCCATCTTACCAGTTTGCCAAGATTGTTTAGCAGGGAAACAACATCGAGTACCTTTTGAAGCTAGCTCATCCAAAGCTAAGAAACCTTTGGAGTTGGTGCACACCGATCTGTGTGGTCCTATGACAACCAGTTATGGTGGAAATAAGTACTTTCAATTATTCATTGATGATTACTCCCAAAAAATGTGGGTCTTCTTCCTATAATTGAAATCATAAGCATTTTCATACTTCAAGCAATTCAAGAAACTAGTTGAAAAAGAGTTTGGATGCTTCATCAAAACCCTCTGCTCAGATCAAGGGGGGGAATATACTCCAAAAGAATTTTCATAATTTCTAACAAAACATGGGATAAATCAACAACTAACAACATCTTATACACCATAGCAAAATGGTGTTGCTGAAAGAAGAAATCGATCTATTGTTGAAATTATTCGATGTATGATAAAAGGAGCACATCTTAAAGATCAATATTGGGTAGAAGCAATAAATATAATATCATATATCCTGAATAGAGCACCCACAAGGGCTCTACAAGGAAAAACCCCACATGAAGCATGGAGTGGTAAGAAACCCTCCATTTCTCATCTAAGAGTGTTTGGATGTAAAGCCTTCATGCACATTCCAAAATAGAAAAGGAGGAAGTTAGATGAGAAGACCTTGCAATGTATATTTCTTGGTTATGACGAGCATTCAAAAGGATATCGCTTGATAGATCCTATAACCAAGAAAACACACATAAGTAGAGATGTAGTATTTGATGAAGCTTTAAAATCTACTAATACCTCTACAACAATATATCATGAGGACATCCGCCCATGTAGAGGAGTTGGAGAGCAAGTGGGTAGTTAAACCTCTCTAGTTACTGAGAGGCCCAGGTTCAAATCTCTCGCCTCACATGTTTCGGATATGTTATGTAATGGTTCCCTCGTGGTCACAGTCTATTTACCCCTTGTGGCCACCACAAAAAAAAAATATATATATATCATGAGGATGATGAGCCTAAGAAGGAGGTTTCACCCTCTCAAAAAAATATTCCAAAATGGTATACCAGCACTTTGAGAGATTCTAAATTGAGCTCACTTACAGATCTAACACTAAATCATCCTTGTACGCGTAGTGTCACTCAGTAAAATAAGGTAGAAGCATAATATTTAGAAGTAGATGAAATTTGTCACCAATTTGATGAATTATCTATGAATACATGTGAAGATGGAGACATTGATATAGAGGATGAATGGGTCTATCTAACAGCGTTAGATGAAAATGAACCTACAACAACTCAAGAAACCCTTAGTAAAGCTCATTGGAAGGCAGCTATGGAAACAAAATATACATCTCTCATGAAAAATCACACATGGAAGCTTGTAAATCTGCCTTCAGGAAATAAACCCATTGGCTTTAAGTAGGTATTCAAAGTAAAGTATAAGGTAGATGGTACAATTGATAAGCATAAAGCTCATCTAGTTGCAAAGGGCTATGATGAGAAAGAAGGTATAGATTATGAAGATACTTTCACCCCTAATGCAAAAATGACTACCATTCAAGTATTGTGTGCTATGGTAGCTTAGTTTAGGTGGAAGTTACATCAGATGGATGTAAAAAGTGCCTTTCTTAATGGTGATTTACAAGAAGAAGTATACATAACCCAACCTGAAGGATTTGTTGTGAAAGGACAAGAACATAAAGTTTGTAAGTTAATCAAATCCTTGTATGGGCTAAAACAAGCTCCTCGAGCTTGGTACATCAAAATTGATAGTCACCTATTACAACATGGGTTCCAACAAAGTCCATCAGATGTGAATCTCTATATCAAGAACAATGGTTTCGACATAGTGATTCTAGTGCTATATGTAGATGATTTGATCATAATAGGTAGTTCAAAAAGCATGATTGATACAGTGAAAAATGATCTCAAATCATCTTTTGAAATGATAGATCTGGGAATTCAACACTATTGTCTTGGTTTAGAAGTAACTCAAAAAAACCATCATATCAGAGTTACACAGAAGAAATATACCAAGATCTTGATTGACAAATATGGCATGACTGACTGTAAGTCTAAAGCTACTCCCATGGAAATAGGACTTAAGCTATCTATATATGATCAATATCCATAGGTAGATGGCACACTTTATCATCAATTGATTGGGAGTCTCTTATACCTAACCAATAACAGGCCTAATATCATTTTTGCTATGGGGTACCTTTCACAGTTCATGTAAGAACCCAAAGTAAGTCATTGGAAAGTAGCAAAAAGAGTTCTACATTATGTCTGTGGTACAACAGATTTTGTCTTGGAATACAAAAAGAATAACAAGTTTTATCTACAAGGGTACATGGAATCCGACTATGCTGAATCCATTGATGACCAAAAATCAACATCTGGATATATCTTTCATATTGGATCTGGACCTGTCTCTTGGCATAGAAAAAAGTAGCAAGTGGTTGCTATTTCTTCTACAAAGGTAGAATATCACGTAGCTAGTGGAGCAGTTTGTGAGATAATATGGCTACATCACATTCTTACAAATATGGGTCTTCCAAAGAATCTTCCACTACATTTGTTTTGCGATAATCAAGGTGTTTTGAACCTTGTCAAGAATCCAATTTTTCATGATCGTACCAAACACATTGACACAAGATGTCATTTCATTCGAGATGAAGTTCCAAAGCATCATATACAACTCCAATACATTCCTACTAAAAAGCAAGTTGCAGATATTTTCACCAAAGCACTTGGACGAGTCAAGTTTGAAGCTTTTCGCAAAGCTCTCTGCATTTGCCATTAATGTAATAAGGGGGGACGTTAGCATATACAACCTATTCACGGGCTATAGCTTATGTAAAGGGGTATTACATTAATATTTAAAAATGTTGTTAATGCATTGAGCGCTCCTCCTCATTCCGTTGAGGAGGTTGGTTGGTTGGTTACCCAACCAACCATAAACCACTGTATTTAAACCCTTTGGAAATCAATGAAAGCACTTCACATTTTTATGTCTTTGGCAGGTCTTTCTTCAATATGGTGGGTGGAATATGCTGAATTGATAATGAATGATAGTATGCAATGTGAATGTATGAAATGAAGTGTGTATGGATGAATTGATTTTTTTTAGCTATGGATATATATACATATATGGATCACATTAAACATAGAACGCTCTCAAGTGGATTATTTTTTGTAGTTTAGTCTCTTCTACTTCCCCTAGGCCATATCATCCTAGGCCATATACTTACCAATTAACCCAATGAAAGTATCATGATGGGAAACCAAACATGTTCTATATATTTGTAAGGACTATATGCTTAGGTTTGGCAAGAAAAAGTGGATTTGATGATGAATAAACCCCCATATATGACGTTTATTTTATTGGGAGCTTATACCATGTGGTACATTGATCCTATAGATAAGTGTGGGTCACAAGGATGACCGTAATCCTTACTAGTTTGGATGTTGAGTGGTGTAACTATGAAATATTGAACCACATATTCACCAATGCTAGGACTAGCAAGGTGGATTACAACTTATGTGGGTGATGATGTGGATGGAGTGGATGTGGAGATGTGAGGCTCATGTGTGGCTTGTGGCTTAAATTATGGGAGAGATGTATGTTGAAATGGCATCTCAAAATCTATCAAATCAACTTGTGAGATGTTGGTTGATGGATATGAAAATGAATTTGGCTAATTTTCTTTTGGTAGATAAGATACTATAGCATTAATACCAGGTTTTGCAGGTTGACCCAAAACCTTTTACAAAAATTAGCCCATGACTGTTAATGAACATGTCCTTTATAAGGATCCTATATATGTAAAATCTACATACTGCAAAATCCATTACATCTGGTAAGGCACACAACCTATTATCACTTAATACAAATAAATAAAAATTCCCATACAACATTTTGGGTATACCCCAAGAAAACACACTTGCATCATAATTGCAAAAGATGAAACAAACAAAGATCCCTTCCTTGAAACATAGAAGAAACAAAAATCTAGAGACACACATAGCCGGGTACTGAAAAACCCACACAAGCTCTACATTGGTAGCAGTCGCTGCAGAGCTTAGTCATCCTCATCATCATCCTCCATTGCCTCAACTTCATATTCCTCATCTTGTTGTCAAATTCCTTTCTCTCCTTAGGCACCTTCACATTCTTGTTTCCATCATTAAAAATCACTTTGTTAAGGGCTTCATTCAATTCATGCATGAGTTGAGCAACAATGTTGGAAGTTTTGAGCACAAAGCACTTTAGGGTTAGAAGTGAGGGGTCAGGTTCCTAATTTTACTCAATATTAATAATTTCATTGTCCTTGTCTTGGGCTTACTTGTTTCTAAGCCACACAGAAGACCTAACAACCCCTTTCTCAATATGCAACCTTTTCCTTGTAGGGCCACCATGAGATGAACTTCCCCCCCATTATGTTTGCCATTATAAGGGGAAGTACTATTGTAGGTGGGGCTAGCCCCCCCTCTTGGAATATCCTTAGGGTTATTCGGGGTGGTCTGGGCCATGTCAATGGAAGGGGGTTGAACTGGTGGGTCTAAGGCAATAACCCACTTTTAAATAACCTTAAAACTCTCCTGGTGTATGGGCTTGACAAACCCCTTCTTATTATAGTAGGATTTGATTGTATAGGTCATGGAATTGATGAGAAATTGGGAAATACTGATTGGTTTAACATAATAGAAGAAATAAACAAAGGCATAATGGAAAATGAGTAGCACCTTACCAGGTTCCTCTACTGTAATGTATTCCATAACATTCTTCATGACGATATTCCAAGGAGTTGGGAGATCAGTCCTAGTTAAACCAGATTTGGCCTCCTTGAATATCTTTAGATTGTCCTTGAATTCCTTTAGTTCCACCTCCCAATGATGCTTCTGATGATGAATTGACCACCCTTTAACCAACTGCTTGGTAATGTTAGCCAAAAAAGTAGCATCTATGGTAATCACCCTACCACGAACAACTACTCACCCTTCATCCCAGGTATCCATGACCTCCTGGGTGATCTCATCATCAACTCCAGAGAACAACTCAAATAACTAAGCAAAATGCCTCTCAGTTAATATGCCCTAGGCAGCAAACTCCATAACCAGAATGGAAGGCTCAATGAAAGTCATTTTTACATCAATATTACTCTGTTTCTCCTCTGAATTCATATGCATGATGTTCTAAATCAATAGAAAAGCCTTAAAATAAAAGCCTTGCCAAAGGTGGTGAATTATTTTTTTGATGTCAACACATGGGTGAAATTCGGTTTTCAAGGAATGTACCAAAAACCGCTTGATCCTCTCCACAAGATAAGTTTTCTCCTCATCCTTACATGGCCACCTTAAACTTAATTCAACTCATCTACCATATTCGATGTTAGGATTTTCTTGCATTGGAATCATGATTAGGGTTGGATAGCTCACCCACTTGAAAAATAAAGGAGTATTATTACTCTTAATAACTCTTTGGTAATTGCTTTCTTTTGCATATGACATGCTTTGGGACCACATCCCATCTTGACCAATCAACCTTGGAGAAGTGAGCCTCCTGGTTAGATTTATGGTGATTGTTATCTGATGGTCCACATGGTTATGGTTTAAGGTCTTATATTACTGTTTCTTCCTATCCCTATGATTATCAACCAACCTAATATTAATAAGGTGATTAGGATCTATAATATCTTACATGTGACTTTCCCCATTAGTCTTTGTGGTATTTCCAATCAGCATCCACGAAGGATGACAACTCGAATAATTTTTATTGTGAGACCATTTCAAAAAAGAGGCAGGAATGTTCCAAGCCTTTGAACTTACAGTTCCTTCCCTTTTGGTAAAGTCATCTATCATTTTTGTCATTCTTGTTGAATAAGCTCTTCTTCTTTACTTTGGACACTGTGGTCCCATTTAGAGAGTCCATCACCATCGACACCCAAATTGGCAAGCTTATCAACAATTTTGTTAGCTTCTCAAAAAACATGTTGGGCTTTTCTATCCTGCCTTCCCTGGAAAAGGATCCTAGCCTCTTCAACAATTGTTTTAATCCTCCAAGGATTGGTTTTCCTATTATTGAGGAGATTTATAACATGCATAGAGTCTCATTCAACAATAAAATTGTCGTCTAAGTCTTGAGTAATTTGAAGGCCTCTCCATATAACTCTAGCTTCATATTCATTGTTTTAATCCTCCAAGGAAGGGCACTCAAGGAAAATGTGATAAATGGTCTCCCATTTAGCCCTGTACAGATAAAAGTGATTAGTGATACAAATATCTTTACGCATCATATTATCAATGGTTATAATTTTTCCTTGGATAACCAGCCAAGAAAAGACTACAATTTTTGGAATTAAATTTTTAATCCACACTAAGTCCTTTTGGAAGACAAAATACTCATCATCAAGCAGAAGCTTGTAAGCTGAATTAACAGTGAACTGTCCATTTTCCATAGGATCCCAGGTCACTTGATCTTCCTTGTGTCTCATGGGGATAAACTGTTGCCCGAGAATGTTACAAAGATCATTTGATTCCGCTTGAAATTCCTGAATCCTTATTTATTTTTACTTCATTATACCTCTATCTTCAACCATATAATCGGATACTTTTCTGCCAATGAGCTCTTCTATGATATCTCTAATTCAAGCTAAGTGAGGACATTGCATCAACAGTTCATCCTTAGCCCATATGTCATACCAATAGTTTATCCTTTATCCGTTCTCTAAAACCCATCTTAAACATTTTTTGATGATTTCCTTACTATTGATAATAGCTTTCCAAAAGGTAGAACCTTTGATTGGAACTAAGTCACTTAGAAATTCCATATTTTGAAGATATTTTCATTTGATGATAGTTGTCCATTCATTTTCTTCACCATAAATGAGGCACCACGCCTACTTATCTAGTAAAGCTAAATTCATATGAGCAATTAATGAATTTAATGGATGAATGGTGATTTTGGTGTGGATGAAATGATAGTGGGTGTTTATGGAGTTGGATGTGTAGGTGATGATGAATAAGTGATAATGGGTGATATATATGATGTGTAAGGTGTGGATGGGTGTCCCCTGGTATGGATGTGGAAGGTGTTGATTGAGTTTGACCATATGTACATGTTGTTGGTTGTGCTAAAGGTGGGGGTATGGAAGTGGAAGTTTGATGTTGGGTAGTGATAGGGAGCTCCACGAGAATAGAAGCTTTGGATGAGGAAGTATTGTGATGTGAAATGGATGGTGTGGTTAATGGGCCTAAAGATAGGTGGGTGGATGGAAGTGTGGATTCATATGGTTTGGAGATGAAGTTGGAGTATTTAAATGGTTTGATGTTTTTTGGTATGTAATGAATCTATCCCTCATATACATATTTCAAACATTGATGTAGTATTGAAGGGACACATTTCATCTCCCTTATCCAAGGACATCTAAGGAGTACATTGTGTAGACACCTAAAACATGTCATGTTGAGGAGGCTACCTATATGGACACCTTTTTAGGCCATATGACCCACCTTGGGCATCCCCAAGGCTTAATAGTGGTTCTTACCACTCAAACAAGGGCAACCTATCTTTTGTAGCCTAGACCGTCATACCCAGGAGCGGCCTCCAATGGCCGTTGGACCCTATGATGGCCAACAATCATGAATGCTCCACCCTAGGATAGTCACACCTATAACAAACTCAAGCTCCTAAGGCTGAGCCAAATTAGTTATAGGGTAGTTGAGCTTAATAGTTAAGCACGAGAAGGTTCTAGAGGTGATGTTTGGTCTTCCTAGAGCCTAACCAATTCTTGGTTCTTGGCTTCTCTTGCAAGCCAATATTACCATTTTGAAAATCTATAAGAATATCCTAGGCCTTCATGAAAAGATGATGAATCGGAGTCTAATGCAACAAAGTGCTATTGATTTGTGTAATAGAGAGAACATCCTCTCATAAGCAATGGAGTGCTACCCAAATCCATCCATGGAGCTTGCAATTGCATCAATGGAGTCCTTTGGAGCATGAAGACCAATTTTAATAATTGTTTACCATAAAGTGACCCTGTTTCATGTTATTTCCCACAAGTCAATTATACTTCAAGTGCATTACCCTTGAACCATCAATTTAGTAGACCAACCCAAGTAATTCTTGCATCATTCATGAAGGAATAGTCTTTTGTTTAGCAGTCACTTCACCTTGAAGCTGCCTGTAGATGAAACCACTAGAACCTATGATAGCCAAAAAACCTGACCGCTTTACCCCATGATGACCTCTTGGTGATATCTTATTTTCTATGTTTTCTTAGTTACAGTAGCTTTAGCAACATTTACTTTGATTTCTAACATAATTTAGTATAGTTTTCATGCATTTCTTTATCATTTTCAGCATTTTTATTTCATTTGCTTACCATGGATATGGACCTCATCATGAGAGGTTCCTCATTTGCTATTGATGTCTTGTAAGTGTTCTTGTGTGTAGGTTTTAGATCTTAACAAGAGCTATTCAACATAAATATTCCTCAATATTTATCTCATCGTGTGGAGGTCGTAAAGAAACCCTCTATAATCAGTTTTGAGAGAGCAAAGACTCTATGAATTACACCTACCTTTTGGTTCTATATTGTAATTTGTATCAAATTGGTATCTATCCCTAAGAGGGATATCTTTGTAACCACTTTGTAAAGGATAATTTCAAATATTAATGAGAAGGACACTATTTTATTTATTCTTTTGTCTCATGATGGTTACATGATTTGCATTTGTCAATTTGATTTCATAAATGTTTAGGTGTATGGTTTTTGCTACTCTACAGTGGTGATCACGGTGGGACTTTAGCTAAAATTTCATAATCTATCACTAATTACCTATGTTTTTATTTTCTTGAAGTGCAGGTACTACCACTCTAGGTTGGAATGACTCACAGAAGTTGTCATCCTACCCTATGACGACCAGTAGAGCCCATTGTTCTACCCTATGACAGCCTCAGAACAGAGCTCAAAAATCAGATAGGAAGCAACCTCAGTGAATGTAGGCTTCGCTTATGAGTGTTTCTGCACTTGATTTTATTACTTTTCACAAAAAAATGATAGAATTTTAGGTTTGAATTGAGAAATTTAGAAGAATTCTTAAATTTGAAGCTTTCTTCCTGTGACCTCTCTTGGGTCCAATGACCTCTGCTACTGGCCATTGTAGGGTAAATCAACCCTTATTTTTGACTGATTCTGTGTCATATGACCTCTACTATAGATCATCTTACACAGATATGACCTCTATTTTATTGTCTATTTGGGTTTGCATGCTTGCTACCTATCTAAAGGCTTACATCATTTAGGGTTTGCATTTTCAAATTTTCTAAAATTGAAACATTCTTATTTAGAAATTTGAAAATTTGAAATGTATTTTATGCATTAGAAAAAGTCATTGATTGCTCTATGTTGCATTTTTCTTTTTGCATAAAGTAAAAAGAACCCACACACACCACATATCATATTAAACATCAACAAGTTGGAATTCACACCCAACCACTGATCAAGACTAACAATGGTGGACTTCATCACCACCTCATTAGCTTGTTTGTGGTTCTTCACACCCTATTTTGGCCAAGGCCAGTCCAAGAACCATCATAAATGAGGAATATAGCACATATCTCTTTTGAAGAGGTATATCACTAACCGAGGTGAACTAGGTGAGGACTGGTAGGACCTAGACTCCCTCACTAGATTTGGACTTCATCACCAAATCTCGATGGGTTTCATGACCTGGACTTCATCACCAGGCCTATGTGTGAGAGGATATAGGTGAAATCCATTTAAATGAGTATTTCATCAAAAAAATCAAAACTCGAACAAGAGAATAGTAAAACAACAAATCAAAACACACAAAATAGTCTAGGACTCACAAAGAAATTTTTAAAAGAGATAACCACATTGTATACTTTGTTTATTTCTTTACTATTCCTAGATAAGGCAATTCAGTCTGACCAAGAGGTTAGAATTATTTTCATTTAAAAAAAATTAAATCGTGCACTCAAAAATAAAAAATCGTGCAAATTAGAGCTATAACGAAGAAGTTGTAGTGGTTTTATCATTACTCTATTTTGAGTAATTTTTAAACCAAAAATAAGGGAAAATAGCACTAAAAATTTCATAAAAAGCCCTAGAAAACCCCAAAAATCCTCAAATTTATTTTGTTATCTTAGTTAGCCCCTTTTGCACCTCTCACAAAATTTTTGAGTCTTAACTCCTTATTTTCTCGAAATTCCTCAAATTTATCATTTTTCCACTAGCCCTAGTTGGCCAAATATTCCACAAATACAAAATTTGATCCCAAAAACACTTTTTTGAGTCCTAGCCCATTGTGATCATCTCATTGCATTGATCATTTTGATATATAACACCCATAGATTTTTTTTCAAAAGTCAAATTTTCTAAAAACAAAAATGGTCGAGGGACCCCCCGCGATGACACAAGTAAGAGGGGTGCTACCCCCCTACACCCCCTTCATGGAGTGGGACCAAGTGTGGCTGAAAACAAGACCTCCAAATTAGAGAGAGAATCAAGCTCCACAACCATAAAACATCTCCAAATCATTCTAGAGGACATGACCATCCCTGAATGGCATCCTAGATTTTATCATAACACCAATACCATCCATAGGGGGTCAAACCTTCGAGATATCCCTTTTAAAGAGGCACCCACAGGTCCTCTAGAAAACCTTCCTGACTTGGATACCCTGATAGAATTTTATAAAAGGAACAATCCACCCACTGAGGGGCCTAGTAGGTCAATGTCATGGGTTCACATCCCAACTTGCTCTATACATCAATCAAAACATGAACATGGGTATACACCATGGCCTAGCCTGGATGAGCAAGCCACCCTGTTTGATCAAGCAATTCACCCTTCTACTCCTCACAGAGAGTACTTCGTGCAAGCACATTATGCCTCTGTGCAACCCAAATATATAGATCTTACATCTAAGCTTGAATATCATTCATTCCTCATAGATGAGGAAGAGGACCCAAGTCATCCTCCTACTCCTCATGAAGAGTACTTGGTGCAACCACATTGCATCTCTACATCACCAGACTATACAGAGCCCATTCATAAACCAAAATATTAGGTCAATGCAACCTTTAGGGATTATGGAAAACAAGTAATAGATCCTACTAGGGGAGAAAGACAAGACAAACCCATTTGTATTTCAAATACGAGGGTACATAGACCCCATACAAGTGAGCCATAAAATCATACTCATTAGGCACTTAGGCCACATCTTAATCGACAACAACATATAGATCAACTCCAATTGGATCAACAACAATTAAATCAACAATGGGTGGACCCACAATGGGCACACCTACAAAGGTTGTATCAATGAAAGATACAACAAGAACAACAAAAGATACAACAAGAGAAATTGTAAAATGCATTGCATGAAGTGGTGCTTACACCTAGCACCTATAGGATGCAACAATGCATAAGGTACCCAATACAATATCAAAATATTCTCCCTCGACCATGCCAAAATCATGTTCAACATCAAAGGCCATTACCTAGTTATCATCAAGAACCTCATACTCCTCAATAGTACCAAGATCAACAAGAAGAAGAATTATATGAAGAGCCCCAATGGGAACATTAGGAGCAAGTAGATACCTACCCTAAATCCATTTATGATGAGGTACCTAATGATCATACTTATCATCCACCTCAACATCAAAATTGACCCTCACTACCTAATCAAGGGTGATAGCAGGTAGATCATATCATTTCGCCAAGGGCATACAAAGTGCTAATTGATCGGCTAAATTCATTAGAAAAACAAGCTCAAATTTTGGTTTACCAAAAATCCACATTAAAGCAACTTAGCAATCAACCTCTACATCCATCAGTGCCATCACCACCATACCCACCACATTTTGAGATGCCTAAACTTGAAAAGTTCAAAGGTGATGAAGACGCACAAGAGCATATGACAAGTTTCATCAATATGTGCTTTCATATTCAAGACAATGACCCCTTGATGTTGAGAACCTTCCTTATAACATTATCTAGGGGTACTTTGGAATGGTATAATCATCTACCACACCATAGCATATACACCTTTGAGCAATTAGCCGATGCATTTTTGGAACATTTTACCTTTAGCGCTAAGAAAATGATAAACTTGACTGACTTGTCTAGCCTTCATCAATTTGATGATGAGCCAATCATGGAATATGGAAACATGTGGAGAAAGGTGATGTCAAAATTACCTTTCACCCTACCCATAATGGAACTAACCTGAATGTTTACTAGAAGTTGTTCAAAGTAGATCTCGCTCTTCTTACAATTACAATAGTATCAAACACTCGAGGAGGCCTTAGCATAGGCCAAGGTTATTGAGGACATCAAGGTCCAGGAGGGTGATATTCAACTCCACAAAATGGAGGGGCCATACAAGAATATTAAAGGTGGCAAAACATAAAAAAATGTGGCCCCAATCCATCAAGTTGTTTTGAGTTTTCTCAGATCCTAAAACTAGGTCATACCACCTCAACTACCAATACAACCTAATTACTAGGCTTAGCCTCCACTAGCTCAAAATAATACGCAACATAATTAAATATAAGGCCAACCAAATTAGCCACCATGGAAATATACTCATTTTCTAGAGATATTATCATAAATATTCAATCAATTGTGTGAGGCACGAGCAATCAATCTTCCTGAGATCCATCCATTGAAACCTAATAAGCATAGATCAAAGGGGCATAGGGAAAATATATACTATGTTTACCATCGACAAAGGGGTCATGACATCCAGACATGTTATCCCTTTAGATATTTAGTACAAGATATGATCAAGAGGCAAGAGCTTCATATTGGCAATCCTCTTGCCACAAACAACCAACCAATAGGAGCCTTCCAAGACCCCTTACCCACACACGAAGCAAACACAACACCTACCAATCAAGTCGAGCAACCTAATCAGGTGCATATCAATCCACCTCCCCAATATTTTGTGGGAATGATCAATGTTGTAATAGAGGACCAAGAATATCAAAATCGATCTATGCAACCTATGGCTTCATCCAACATTTCATCTTTGCTCGTCTCATCTCATTAGGATATTGGCATTGCACAAAATTTTGTGCCACAATAGGGGGGTTGGTTTCTATCACTCCTCCTAGCCAATCCAATCACATCACATCCAAAACAATGCCCACTAGGGGTGTCCAAGGTGTCACACCTTCCCCACCATCCACATCACAATCGATGAAGAAATTTCAAGGAACACCCCCCAACAAAACAAACCGGGGTACTTAAGGTATCACACCTTCCCCCTAAAAAAATAGAAACAATCAAAATTACAAAAACAACAAAAATCATCAAAAATACCAAACAAATCAGAAAGCATAAAAACACAAAAAAAACAAAACACAAAAACATTTGCATTATGTCACCATGCATTTCATTGCATCCATTGATTAGTTGCATTAGGCATATTCATCCATTGCACTTGCACTAGGACAAGTCGTGTTTGCATTACTACAAATGACACCATGTTTGTATGCCAATCATGAATCTCAAATCAACCTTATCAATCATCAACATGCATAGTTTTCTTTATGGGATTTTGCTTATTAAGAGGTCCTCATAAGATAGGATAGATACTAGATGAATATCAACAATGATATTTAGATGGCCACTGACTATTTTATGCACACCTTTTAGTTTACAAAAGCTTGTAGGGAAAACCCTTACATTCCACATATCATTATCATCCACATTTCCCTTGTGAGTAACTGTGTTTTTCAACACAACTAATGAGTTGCTATAGGCTGTATACTAGGGTTTTTTATCATTCAACCATCCCTAGTTCTATTTTCATATTTTGTAGAAAGCTATCTTGGATTTTAGAAGGTAAGGTCTTGCTTTGATAGTACCTTGCATATGTCAAAATACCAACACAATTTTACATATTAAAATTCAATTTTTAAACAAGGAAGGATGACACTACAACATGATCCTTGCTCCCTTAAGCAAAAGGTTTCCCTTGCTCATCCTATCATGTGCATGGTCTAGGATGTTGAGGATTGACAAAAGGACAAGCTCCCCCTACCCAAGAAATCCCCTTTGCTCTTCCACAAAATGAGCAAGTTCCCAAAACAAAACAAAAAGAAATAGTGGTTTTCATCACTAATAAAATCCCTTGCTCCTAAAAGAGTGGTTTTCACCACTACAAAAAAGTGGTTTTCATCACTAAAATGAGCAAGTATCCCAAACAATCAAAAGAAAATAAGGGGGTAACGAGCTTGAATCCTTGGAATCCTCAGTATTCAAAAGCCATGGGGTGATCTCCATTACAGCAATGGGTTGAATGAAACCCGCTTAGCAATGGAGTAGCCTTATGCATGGTGATATGTCTATCACATTAGAGACCTTCTTTTGTACAAACCAATGTTGACTTATGGATGAGCTAGCTTTTGGTAAGGGCCCTGCTTGTATTGCCTAGTATTCTAGTCCAACTATGTCCAAACTTAGGATAAAATGATCATAGGGTGATCCTCATTACAGCAATGGGTTGAATGAAACTCACCTAGCAATGAGGTAGTCTTATGCATCATAATGAACAACACATGCACACACAGGGATATTGAATATCTCGGTCTTCCTAGCATATTTTTATCTTACAGAGTCATGTATAGCCATTATACAATTTTTGATTGATCAACTAGGGTGTTTGAGTCTCATGAAAGACCTTGTTGTGCCCTCCTAACATCTCACTATTTCACATCCATCATTTACATTTCACCATATCATTCCATACAATTCAGCTTCAAATGTATGACTTTTTGTGAAAAGGTTGACATTTTGATTCATGATTTTTATACATTATGTGGTGCTTACACTTAGGTTGCTTTGCATCTTAGATTCATTCATTATGTTTTAGCAAATAAACATAAAAATCAAAATTTTCATCATCATGTCATTAGCACATAACATACATGCATACATCTAGGCATACAATTTACATCTATGCATACATGCTAAAATGTCCAAACATTCATCCATCATTCATCATTGCATCCATGCATAACATAACATAAGCAATAAACAAGATCCAAAGGCACCTAAGACCTTTGGTCACATCAATTCAAAAAGGCTCCAAAGGTACCCAAACTCCTTTGGTCAATTTCAAACCCAACACCAACCCCTTGAAACAACAACCAAAAACCCCCTTTCATAATAAATTTTTTTAATAAAATGTTTGAAATCATAGTTGTAATAGAATTTCCCCTTTCATATTTATAAATGTCCTAGAGAGACCCAAATCAAGTCATCTTGGTCAAGCGACTCGTCACTTGAGGGGGTAGTCATACATCATATAATTCATAATCAAAGTCAACAATCAAACACTCAATCATCACTAAGTGTGTTCATTCAAGAATCATTGCCAAAGATAATCATGCACCCTCCTTGCTTGGGGCAAACAAACAAAAAGTAAAAATAAACAAATTCAAAGAGACTTAAGCTTGTATCCTAATCTCCACTAAGGCTTAATATTGGACTTAATATTGTCTCCTAATCACCACTAACTCTTAGTATTGAACTTAATTTTATCTCCTAATTGCCACTAAGGCTTAGGATTGGACTTAAGCTTGTCTCCTAATTGCCATGAAGTCTTAGGATTAGACATAAGATTATCTCCTAATGGCCACTAAGGCTTAGGATTGGACTTAAGATTATCTCCTAATCGCCACTAAGGCTAAGGATTGGACTTAATATTGTATCCTAATCACCACTAAGGCTAAGGATTGGACTTAAGCTTATCTCCTAATCGCCACTAAGGCTAAGGATTGGACTTAAGCTTGTCTCCTAATTGCCACTAAGGCTAAGGATTAGACTTAAGTTTGTCTTCTAATTACCACTAATATTACCAAAATCAAGTTCTTCAACTCATCAAAGGCAATGGTTCAAAAGTGCATGCTCTTTCCATGATTGGGGCATCTAACATTGACTAGATCAATGAACATCAATCAACCCTCAACCTTATTTTAGGTCATCTATTTTTTCTCTGCGTTGTGCTTTCACATAACACATCTCAAAAAGGGATTATGTAGACACCTAAAATACGTCATGTTAACAAGGCTACCTATATGGGCACATTTTTAGGCCATATGACCTACTTTGGGTATTTCCAAGGTTTAACAATGGTTCTTACCACTCAAATAAGAGCAACATATCTTTTGCAACCTAGACTATCATACCCAAGAGCAGCCTTCGATTGTTGATGGATCTTGTGATGTCTAGCAGTCATAGTCATTCCACCCTAGCACGGTCATGCCTATAACAAACTAGGGCTCCCGATCCTAAGCCAAATTAGTTATAGGGTAGTTGAGCTTAATATTTAAGTGTGAGAAGGTTCTAGAGGAGATGTTTGGTCTTTCTAAAGCCTAACCGATTCTTGGATCTTGGCTTCTCTTGCAAGCCAATACTACCATGTGTAAATCTATAAGAATAGCTTAGGCCTTCATGAAAAGAGGATGAATCAGAGTGTAATGCAATGAAGTGTTATCATTTTGTGTACTAGAGAGAACATACTCTCATAAGCAATGAAGTGCTACCTAAATCTAGTCATGGAGCTTACAATTGCATTAATGGAGTTCTTTGGAGCTTGAAGATCAATTTCAACAATATATTACCATAAAGTGACCCTATGTTTGTGCTATTTATTGCAAGTCAATAATTCTTCAAGTGTGTGACCCTTGAACCATAAATTCAATAGACCAACCTAGGCAATTTTTACATCGGTCATGAATGAACGGTCTTTTATTCAGCATCTGCTTCACTCCAAAGCGACCCATAGGCATAGTCATTGAACCCTATGATGGCTAGTAGGCTTGACTACTTTACCCCATGATGGCCTCTAGGTGATATCTAATTTTTTGTATTTTCTTAGTTATAGTAGCTTTAGCAGCATTTAATTTGATTTCTAACATAGTTTAGTATAATTTTCATGCATTTCTTTATCATTTTAAGCATTTTTATTTCATTTTCTTATCATGGATATGGACCTCATCATGAGAGGTTCCTCATTTTCTATTGACATCTTGTAAGTGTTCTTGTGTGCAAGTTTTAGATATCGATAGGAGCTCTTCAACACAAATATTCTTCAATATTTATCTCATTGTGCGGAGGTCACAAAGAAACCCTCCTATAATCAATTTTGAGGGTGCAAAGACTCTGTGAATTACACCTATATTTTTTTATCTATATTGTAATTTGTATCAAAGTGGTATCTATCCCTAAGAGGGATATCTTTTTAACCACTTTGTAAAGGAAAATTTCAAATATTAATGAGAAGGGTACTATTTTCTTCATTCTTTTGTCTCGATATGGTTACATGATTTGCATTTGTTAATTTGGTTTCATAAATATTTAGGTGTATGTTTTTTGATACTCTACACATTGTAAGACATGGAACCCTCCAAGACGTGTAACATAGTGTACAACATCTTAATCCCCACTTCTATGGGTAATATCACAATGCCAATTGTAGAACATAGAGAATCATTGAATGCTCACAAGATGAAAGTGGATTTGGTCATGTGTGAAGGTGGAAGATTGAGATGTTGAAGGGATGAGGTGGTAATGATGTTGATGGATGAGTCTATGTCAATCAATACTAGTTTGAAAGGATTCCTATAAACTTGATCCATGATATGTAATGGAGGATCTAGTGATTCTGATGATATTGATTTGATATCAAAATCATAGAATGTGATAGAGGGCTCCATACATGTTTGAATACTCCCCATAGAATTATTAAAGGTATTAGCATATTGATATTAAATTTTAATATATTTTAAGATTTACATTAATGCCTCAGTGTGGGATATTATTATATAAGCTTGTATATCGATAGTTTTATAGAATCTATTTTACTACTAGTTGTTAGCTAACTGCTCTACGTGATGATAGGTATTTGTGTATGGATTGGGGGATGAATAGGTTGGGATGGATGAATTTTAAGGTGAATTGGTTGAGATGAATTAGAAAAAAAATAAATGGATTGGTATGGATTAGCAATTTGTGGAGACACACTTGCTTGAGGTGCCATGGGAGATTGAACTGCTTGGGGTTGTTCATTTTGGTGATTAGTGCTTTGTTGACCTTGGGTGACTACATAGATAGCTCCCACAAAACCTTGGTATTGTTGCACATGATTGAATTGCTTAGAGATAGTCATGGCATTTTATATACTTGTTTTCTATTGTGGTTTCTCATGATGAGGAAGTGGTGTTTGGTAGATATCAAAATTTTGATTTTGTTGTGCCAAGGGACTATCCAACTTAATGGTCCCTGGTCCCTAGGTCTATCAAGTCTTGCACCATGTTTTTAAGTGAAAAGAATTTATTAATTTCATACCCAACCTATCAATGGAAATGACAAAATAAATGCTCCATATAGTCCTTGTCATATTTGGTTGGATCATCCAGTTTAACTTTAGGTAAGATGATAGCATTAGTGTCATACAACTTGCATAAGATGGAAGCATATGATTTGGATAAAGGTGTGTAAGTGTGAGCCTATTGAATAGATTATCAATATTTATGGTTGTCCATAGTTGACGTTGTGTTATGGAATTGTTGCGGTGGAGGAATCACTTGATAAGATACTTGTTGTGGTTGTTGCGATGATGGTTGTGGTTACTGTTGACCATGGGGTTATTGAGTTATTTGAAGTTGACTCAAAACCAATTGTTTGACTTATTCTAGTTTTTTTGGCCGGTTGGCCCTTGTTTTGCCATTCTTTTTTTTGGTTTGATCTCACCCTCATCAATTTTTATCTCTTCAATGGTTCGATCTTGGAAAAGAGCTTCATCGAATGTTTTGTATTGTTGTAATTACAATAATAAAGAGATAGGTTTTAAACAACTCCTTGCAAATATTCATGTCAATTCTTCCATTGGTAGGAATAATGGCAACTTGGTGATGATTGCCCTCCAATGGTTTCTGAATTCATAGACCGAATCTTCTTTAAACTGTTTGAGATTGTACAATTTGGTCAAGGTAGTTTTATTATGAACATTGAGGGAGAACCTTTCCAAAAAATTGTTTGCCAATTGTTCAAATGTGTAAACACTATGGTGTGGCAAATGATTATACCAATCTAAGGCATCTCCCCCTGATATATGAGGAAAATTTTGGAGCATTAATGCATCATTATCTTGAATTCAAAAACATGAATGGATGAATGCACTAATGTGCTCCCTAGGGTCCTCAATCCATTTGAATTTGTTAAACTTAAGTAATGTAAAGTCTATAAAATAAGGTGGTGAATGTATCGAAGAATGAATGGGTTTATTGATCAGTTGTCTCAATGTAAGTTTCTGGTACATCATACTAGGAGTATGCATAATTAAGCTATCAATCTGTTGTTGAAGGCTTGGATATTAGGGTCTCCCATGTATGTGTGGAAATCCTGGTTTGTTTAATGAGTTTATGGAGGTGGTGTGTGTGGAGTGATGACTTGTTGGGAAAAAATATGGTATTGATTTCCTGATGGATTGATGGGTATCTAATAATGTTGGGTGTGTTGTTGGCCTTGGTTGTGGAGTGACTGATGTTGATGAAGTGGAGATGAAGTTTGGGGGATTTGAATGTATTGGGTTGTGGGAGTGGTATTGATGTGGCTAAATGGAGGTGTGGGTATAGTAACCTTAGAATATTTTGATACCCAAGATGGATCATAGGTGAAAAAGGTATTTTGGTTAGTAATAGAATGGGGTTTAAAATTTGCTACCTATGATTAGTGTTGAGGACAAGAACAAGCATCTTAATGGCCCATATGCAGTTGATTGAGATATTGCCATGCTTGTTGTATGGAAATTTCAAATGTAGAAATTTTGTGGTTGTGGTGGAAGTGGATGTAGGTATGATATGAGTGTTGGCAATTTTTTTTAAGGTTAATGGAGGGTAAGTTGTGAAAGGAATCACAACTGAATGAGGGGTCATAGATGGAGTGGTGGAGGGATTCTGTGAAGCAATATTAACTTGTGCTTTGTAGAATGGGTTGGAATAGATAGTGGTGTAGGTAAAAGGGATGGAGGTGCTTTGGCTACATTATTGTGGTGGAATTTAGTGTGAAGGTGTTGATGTTACCTAAAAAAGAGAGTTGGTGTAGAATTGGTTAAATTTGTTGGGATGTGAGTGAGAAAGTTCCTACTGAGAAGAAGAAACATGTATGGGTGGACTATTAATTGGTTCTAGAACTGGACTGGTGGGTATTAAATAGCTTTTGATCTTGTAAAAATCTATGAAAGTGATGTAGTGGTCGATGGGTGTGGATGGCTCAGTTTATGGAATAACAGTGTGGATAGCCCTTTGTATCACATCTACATTCAAAGTGAATACTATGTGAGAAGGACCAAAAAATAAGTCAAAATAGCCTATCTATGCCACACTGGTTGGGTTAACCATATAAGTGACTAGCAAGGGAGTGGAGCACTCCATGGTTGATGTAGGTACCTGAATTATGGTTCTGGCTTGATTTTTGATCAATACCATAAGCTATAAGTAGGCAAGGGTAGCAAATGTGCAGAATGTGTGTGGAAAGTGAGATGGCAATGAAAAACACATAGATCAAACAAACAGTTGTATCCTCTGTCTTGCAATAATATTTTTTATTTTGATTCTTTCTTTTGTGTGTGTTTGATGTTATGAATCTCTAATCCTGAGACAACTATATAGGGTGGATAGGTGTGTTCATACTCACCTCTCTGACAAGAAATGAAATGTGAACAACTTAAATGGCTTCCTAAAGTGGGTCTCTCAAGAGTGGGGAATTTTTTGGTGATGAAGTCTAGAAAAACCACTCATGGGCTACTATTGGTATCTATGGGATGAGCCAATGGATGGATATGAAGCCCACCATCGTTGGTATTGATCAATGGCTGGTGATGAGATCCAACTCACTGATGTTGAAGATAAAATGTGCAATGTGTGTAGATTCCTTTTAATTTTACGTTTTCTATGTTTTTTATCTAAAAATAAATCACACTTCACATCAATCAAGGTGGTGACTAGGAACACTAGTGCCAATTATGAGGCTCTCAAAATATTCTAGGGTACACCACTTAAGATCCATAATGTTTGGAGGATTTTCCTAGCTCTTCCACTCTAAATCAATAAGTGTTTCCAAAAATGGAAGGAAGCTTGAGCACAAGTGACTTATCCCAACCTAAAAAAGTAAGAAGTGGGAAAAATTAGCCTATAGTAAAACTAATATGCTTTTTATTTTTTTACCTAAAGCATAAATTAAAAACACACACAACACACAAGGTAGAAATCAAGACACCATGAAGAACAAAAAAACTTGAATCAACTATAGTGAATGTCTAATGCAACTAGAAATGAATGTATAGGTGCAAATCTACCCCTATATGCAAATCTATATGATTCTAAAAATGCACTTCCTTTTTTTTTTTTCTTTTTTTATTGATTTATTGTAAATAAAAATACCTATGAATGCCTAGAATGCCTAACAATGCATGATATATTGCTTTTTAAATAGAATAATAAATATTTATTTTTCCATTTTAAAAAGCAAAAATGTAAGTGGGGTTTGAAAACAACTTACCAGGGAGCCTACGTATATTTCTCCAACTTCACATATGTGGTATAAAATATCCCAGATACTTTACCATATATCTAAGATACTCTATGGCATATCCTATATACTAAGTGGCATCTCTTGTATGAGGTATGGCATCCCTAGAAAATAGTGTGGCATTTGCACAACCATAGATCGAATCCCATAGCTCTTAGAAACCCTAGCTCTAGATTTTGTAATTTTTGCACGATCAGATTTCTAAAAACCTATAGTAAAAATTAAAAAAAAACATAGATTAGGAACTCAATATTGAAAAGGTAAATTAAAATGTAAAATCCTTTGGGGGTCCCACCGTGATCACCATTTTGTAAAGAAAAATTGATCAACACTGATAAAAACAATGAATCAAAGAAGATAACAAGGTATTCATAAAATGAAATATCTTATCTATTATAAAATCAGAGATCATGTATCTCCACTTTATATATAAGTAAGCCCTAAATCAAGGGTTACAATACAATGCTTGCTTTGATATAGTTATTACAATTAAAGGGTTTAAAACCCTTGTTCAAATGAATGTTGGTGTCTCTTGATCATATTCACTCCAAACAAGTGTGAGTGGGCTTGTGTATCCCTGCAGGGCCACTTGAAGCTACAATAACCATCACTAAAAATACCTCCTATAACCTACACACAAATAGATCAGAATAAAGTTAGTAACACTTGCAGGGCCTCCATAGTGTGAGGCCCACTAAAACATGAAAGTGGAAAATACTAACCCTAGCTAAAATACTTGCCAAATGAAGTGCAAAGATACAAAAAATATATATAAGAAAATAAAACCTAATACATTTTTGAAATATGCCTGAGTTACTGGATCTACGCTCCTGACAACTCGATCTAGTGATGCATGAATGGCTATAAGCATCCAAGGGTTTGCTGACTTCAAACTGGTGAACGATGAATGCCCTACAACATTATGAAAATGATCTGTAGCATTCGAGGAATGTCTTGGAGCATTTGACGGTTGTGGGGGGATACTCTACAGAATACGATCTAGTTTGTAGAGTTGTTGATGGTGGATGTGGTAGTGACAAGGAGGGAAGGCATTAGAAAAATTCTAGGATTTACAAAATAATGGATGATCAATAATGTATGTTAATTTTTTCAACCCTCATTCATGAAAGTGAATGATCTTTTATAATTTTTTCTTGATCGTGTTAGGGTTTTGATGACACCAATGGATGGTCAATATTAAAACATGATGAAGGGTTGTGATTGTGATTTAATAAGTGGTATGGATCACGTTAAATGAATGGTCGATATTAATACGTGATGGGTGGATGAGATTTATCCATATATATATTATAAATATATAAACATAAATATATAAAATATTTATATATATTTATATAAATAAATATACATATATATAAATAAATAATGAATGGCTATGATTTGATGATGCATAGATGACCAGTGGCTAGGATTTGGTGTCTACAATATGCTATGTGCAAGTTGGATTTTTATGAATGCTAATTAAGATAGAAGTTACAAAAAACTAGCTCTTTATTTTTATTTTATTTTATTTGAGACAAAGGCACAAGAAAGATGCCAACACACATATTATTCTAATGTAAATGTGTATACAATTTGGATTAAATTCCTAAGAAACATAAATACAAATGCTAAACTAAACTAGAAATTGTTTTTTCCTTTTTATATGTGTTATCTAAAATAAAAGTAGAAGCACATGTGAAAAATAAATGACCTATGCTATTTAAATAAATATCTAGGAAGAGTTTATACTTACCTATTCTAGTGGTTTATGTAAATACACCGCATGTGTTTGATTTTTTTGTCTGATGAATACACTGCCTAGAAATCTATATTTGGTAAATTTGCTAAAACCTACAAAATATATAGAATAAAAGATATATTAGAGTTTGGAGGCCTACAAAATAGCAAGAAGTGTAAGACATTGATTGGAATAGTCAAGCCCCCTATTATATGCAATAAAATCAAATTTTGACTTTATGAATGGGTGTTGCAATACCTATGATGAATCTACTACTTGAAAATTTTGTATCTAGTGGATTCACTAAGATGATACAAAAATTTGATAGAAGGTAGAGATAGAGAGAGGACTTCAAAATAATGATAAGAAATTATGTGGGGATATGATAGGTAGAGCATATGCAAGGATTCTAAGGGAATTTGATGTCAAACACATAGAGGATGAATCCACCACCTAAATTGGTTATAGGTAATGTATTTGTTTCTATGACAAAAGTAGCTAGAAAGGTTTCAAAATAATTTCCTATGATTCTAACCATCTAGAGAAAATACACTGTCTGAACAAAATTTAGGTGGATAGATGAAAATAAAAATATCAAGCCTATAAAAGTTGTAGGACACTAGTAAAGATGCTTAGAGAGCCTTAGGGATGATCTACTATTTTTATAGGTCTCTTAAAATACCTATAAAGTTGATCAAACACTTGCTAATGCAATATATTTGTTATATGTTAATATAGATGGTTGCATGAAAAATAACTAAATCTAAAATTCTAATGATTATGGTTAGTAAGAGCAAAAAAAAAAGATATGGGAAGGGTATCACCAAAATCATATAGGCAAGTTGCCTCCTTTCTCCCTTCAAAGCTCAACCAATCACTTGTAAAGATGACCTCGTGGAGGAATTTTGGTAGCAATTTGATGCTTGAGAAAGATGGATGCACATTTTCCTAGAGTTTCAAAGCCCAAGAGTGTTTGATCTAAATTCCATCCCAAGGGGTCAATTTATATTTTGGCCCTCCTAGGAGTTCTATAAAGTTAAGGGTGAGGTCTCCTAATTACTGGGGCTAATTTGGGGTTTATTTGGTTGACAAGGTTGAGTGAAACTAGATGCTCTTATTATTGGGACTAATATTTGTAGGTGGAGGAAAGTTAGCCATCTTCTCCTATCTGTTGATTTCTTATGGTGGAAAAGAGGATATGTGGAGCAAATTGCACCCTGATTGGATACTATAGGTGGGTAGGAGATGCTAACTATACACTTCATGCAGATTTGTTGCCTATGAATATGCTACTCGCATATTTGTGAGCCGATAAATTTATAAATTTGACCATTTTAAGTCAAAAATTGTAGGGTAGTTAAAATATAGATAAGAAAAGGAGTCAGTGAGAATGCTCCACCTAAAAAGTAGATTCAAATATGCCACCTAAAAAGCAGATTTGAATATGCCACCTAAATTATGTATAGGTAATGAATTTATTTTCAAGATATATTGGCTACCAATCTAGATTTAAATATGGTTGTTTCTATACTCATTGGAAATATCATATTGAGATATTTCTAATGGTACTAATTTTATAAAATTTAGAGGTCATTTGGTCAAGTTTTGGGAAGGACAAATTTGATGGGGTATCTTTGCCCCAAATTTGGGTACAAATGAGTGATTTGGTCAAATTGGTCAAAGGGGTGATAAACATGTCTAATGCATAAATTTGGGTGTCTAAATTTTCCCCATTTGGAGCATTTGTTGTAAAATAAATTCTTCAATATTTACCATAGACATCCCAATTTTGAAAGAGATGTACCATTTTTTTATTCTAAGTGATGGCCTCTAAACCTGATTCATGGACAAGAACTTAGACAAGTATGATTGATAGTTTTTAGTGATCTATACCTTTGGATTGTTTATGTCTATATATTTTATGCTTTGTATAACTTATGCCCATATGATAAATGATAGGGATAATCAATTTCCATATGATAAATGCTAGGGATAGTCAATGTCCATATAATACATGCTATAGATAGTCAATGTCTGTATAATAAATGGTAGGGATAGTCAATATCCATATTATAAATGCTATGGTAATACTTTCTTTGTATATTCTATGTCCACATGATAAATTATATGGTATTGGGAAGTCAATGTCCTTATTGCTTTGCTTTGGATAATTTATGTCCTTATTTTGCTTTGTTGTTTTTTATGTCTAATGTCCCCAAGCTACGAGGTATACTTGAGTGACGTATGCTATTTTTACCTAATCAAAAGGGTCTTTATGTATGCTAGATTATCTTTCATGTGTGAAGTATCTTTAAGCAAGGTGCTTAAAGGACATTTCTTTGCTTGATCATCCATTAGGTGTGGTACCCAAATGGGATTATTTAATATGTTTAAATTGATAGGCCTATTTAAAGCCATAGGATGTGATTGGTATGTCAGTTGATAGGCCTAATTAAAGACACACATTTTGATTTGGTTTATATAATAAGGGAACATAGAAGATTGACTTATTTAAAAGAACATACTTAGTTGGTTTATTTAAAAGCACATAATTGCTCGGACTATTTAAAGGCACATAAAGAGATTAGATTATTTAAAAGCACAGTTTCATTAATCTATTTAAAAGCACATAAAATAATTATCTTATTTAAAAGCACATAATTTCTTGGCCCATTTAAGGGCACATAAATATATTGTATTATTTAATAACAAATAGTTTTATTGGCTTATTTAAAAGCACATAATTTGATTGGTTAGCCTATTTAAAGGTACATGATTTGATTGTCCTATTGAAAGGCACATAGTTTCTTGGCTTATTTAAAAGCACATAGTTGCTTGGCTTATTTAAAAGCACATAGTTGTTTAAATTATCTAAAAGTACATAGTTAGTTGGCTTATTTAAAAGTACACAATTGCTTGGCTGATTTAAAATCACATAATAGATTGGCTTATTTAAAAGCACGTAATTGATTTACTGCTATATTTAAAGGTGCATGCTTTGATTGACCTATTGAAAGGCACATTTAAAATAGGTTTATTTTAAAAGTGTATGATTTGACTTGGCATATTTAAAGGCACATATTTTGACTACTTTGACTATTTTGTATAATTGCTTTTAGATTTACTACCCTTAACTAAGGGGAAATTGTGTTTATAGGGTCTGTTTCCCCCACATGTGGAGGGTAGCTGGTATATACAAAAATTTAAAAATGATTCACCCTTAAGGGGTTAAGTGATATCCCATGATAGTATATGTATCATTTCAAAATAGTGATAAGCACCCACCCTTAAGCTAAGGTGCTTAAGGAGTGTTTAATTGCCTAAAGGAATTTTTTTTAGCTTTGTTATGATACAATATATTTACCATTGAAGATTTGTTGATTGGAGTTGATTTATTTATTTAAGGATGACTGAAGTGATACGCAAATTTTGATGTTAGTGCATGGGGAAGATTGATCAAGAGGATATAATGTTTCTATAACCTTGATTTAAAGGTAAGACATTTTTGAATTGGACATGGTTTGTTAATCGTTAGTTGTGATGAAGAAGTAGGTCTTAAAAATATTGAGTACTAAGGCCCAACCTCACTAGATACAAGTCCTCTATCTATGAGGTCTTGGATCAAGTTTTTAAGGCTTTTACATATATTTATTGAGTGACCTTGAACACAATGGAAGGTAAAATAATAATTATGGATAAATGAAGGAGCCTTCTTCCTCTCAAGATCTATAGTTTTTATGGGTGGGAGCTCTATCACTTTGGCTTGAAGAATTTGCCCTAAAATGGTAATAGGTAGTTGATCCAATTGAGTGAAGTTGTGTTTGGGATATTTTTATTTTTTTAGGATAATATTTTGAAGGGTTTTTGTTATTGGATTTTTAATCCTTAATACCACAAAATATCATAGTTCCTAATATAAAATAGCCACAATATAACAATAATAATAATTAATTCCATTTATACAAATCTCATAAATCAGCAATATTGAAAATACTTAAAATATATTTCAAATATTTGAGATACAATATTGAGATATTTTCTCACTTCCTTAAAAATTATGGAGCTTTGTCTTATTAACTCCAAATTCTTAACTATGATCTTTGGATTCTTCTTTTACCACTTTCATAGAATAATCTCAATTTTCTAATATGACACATGTACATATCCTACACATTCTAATATATCAAATAATATAAAATTCTCTAACACCCCCTATATTACATTATTTTATGTTGACTTGTCTTGATCTACATAGATTGTTCTAAAATATTTGATTTTTTTCAACCAAGTGATTTTGTAAAAAATCTACATTTTGATCTTTAGTAGGAATGTGTTTGAACTAGATATGATGATTTTGTACATGATCCCTGGTAAAATAACACTAAGCTTCAATATGTTTTGTTCTTTAATGAATAATTGGATTATTTATTAGATTGAATATTCCTTGGTTATCACAATTTATTATTGTAGAATTTATTTTGATTCCAATATCTGATAATATGTATTGTAACAAAAGAGTTTCACATACTACATATTTTGTTGCACGATATTTTGCTTGTATAGATGAAAGTGCTACTGCATGTTATTTTTTACTATACCAAGAAATATGTCCTAAAATAAGATAGATAATATAGCTTGATGTATAGTTTTTGTCATCTATAGGCTCGAAATAATCTAAATTTGTATATCTCTATAGGTAACAATTTGCATCATCCTTTTTATATGTTAACCCATATTCTGTAGTCTTTTTAATATACTATAGTATCATTTTTGTGGCTTTCTAAAGACTTTATCTTAGTTCTTGCATAAACCATGAGAGATAATTTACAAAAAAAACTATATTTGGTCTGGTATTTTTTAAATATAGAAGGCTTACAATTAATTGATGATATAGTGGTTGAGACTAGAGGTGTCTCATCATATCTAGACAATTACAATCCTTTTTTCATAGGAGTATATTTGGGTTTACAATTGTCCATTTTGTGTTTCTCTAGTAATTATTTTCATACTTTGCCTATGTTATTGTGATATTATCTTTATTTTGACTAATTTCCAAACCAAGATAATAACGAAGAAGCCTCAAATCTGTCATTTCAAAATCCTTTTCTAGATCTCTTTTGATTTTATCTTATTAAAGGGTTTGATATTCCTATGATTACTATATAATCAATGTATACTATAAGTGATATTCTATCATTTCTAATATTCTTTGTATAGATATTTGGATATGATTTTAAAATTATGTTGCAATAAATGATTATTAATTTTCATATACCGTGCTCTTGGTTCTTGCTTCAGACCATATAAGGATCTATCTAGCTTGGAAACCTTTTGTTCTTATCCTTTGATCACAAATATTTTTGGTTGTGATATGTATACCTCTTCTTCAATATCACCATTAAGACATGCATTTTTTACATCCATTTGATAAATTTTCCATCCATGATGTGTTGCTAAAGCACAAATTTTTCTAATAGTAGTCATTGTTGTTGTTGGTGTGAATGTTTCTTCATAATCAATTCCTTTTATTTGAGTATAACATTTTGCAACTAATAAAGCTTTATATTTATCAAGAGAACCATCTACTTTTGAATTTTATCTTGTAGATCCACTTACATCCTACTACTTTCTTTCCTTGAGGTAGATCAACCAGATTTCCTGTTTTGTTTCTCATTAATGTTGTATATTTTGATTCCATGGTTGCCTTCCATTTTGGATGACTTAAATCATTTAAACTAGTTGTATATTTTTTCATAAAATTTATCAATACTCTATTCACTCTCATTAAACTATGATTTTGAGGTCTTGTAGTAGTGATATATGGCATCTACTCTAGTTTTGAGTCCCTAAGTGTATCTCTAAGCCATATAGATTCTTTCCTCTAAAGTGGTGTAGTAGTCTCTACATTTTCTATTTGTTTATCATTTGTGTTTAATTATAAGTATTCACTTGATGAGTCTTCTTCTAAAGAATTTAGAATTATCCTTGAATCAATATTTTGTTCTTTAATAATATTTTTGTTTCCTTCATCAAATATCACATCTCTACTTATGTAGATTTTTTTGTTGTAGGATCAAAACCAATTGAATCATCATAATAACCAAGAAATATTCCACACATAGTTTTATCATCTAGTTTAGTTCTTCTTTACTTTGGTATATGCATGTATGCCTTACATCCAAATATTCTCAATTGTTCTATATTTGGTTTTTGTCCTAACCATACTTCTTCAAGAGTGACATTTCTTAGTGTCCTTGTAGGTGATCTATTTTGTAAGTATACAATTATTTTAACTATTTATGCATAGTATTGATGATCAAGATGATTTTACTTTAGCATACAATGAACAATTTTAATAATTGATCTATTTCTTATTTCTACAATACCTTTTTCTTATGGAGAATATGCTATGGTGGGTTATCTTTTTATACCATTAGCTTCTAAAAATAAGTTAAATTATTTGACAAAAATTCACCTCCTCTATCTCAACAAAGATTCATGATTGCTTTTCTTGATTCGTTTTCCACCATTAGTATGATTTTTTGAAATAATTGAATGCTTTGGATTTGAATTTCACAAAATATACCCATAGTTTTCTAGAGTAATCATCAACAAATAGTTGAAGATATATGTCCTCCAATACTAGTGACATTCATTGGTCCACATAAATCTGTATATATTAATTCCAATGATTCTTGAGTTCAGTGCTGACAAAGTTCAAAAGGTATTCTATGTTGTTTTCCTATTAAAATTGTGGAGAAACTATAGATTCCCATTAAAGGTTAGGTAAATTTTTAACCATTTGATGTTTACACATATCATTTACTGAAGATGCACTTATGTGTCCTTGCCTTTTATGTCATAATTATCTTGTTTTTGTGATTCCTACTAATAGATCCATATTTGGCCCTATATCTAGAGTAAACAAGATATTTTTGTAAGAGCAAGAAGATTTGAGTCTTCCATGTTTGATAATAAGACATTTTTTATTATCTTTAATAGTCTTGAATTCAACCATTAGATTGTGATCCATTAGTTGAGATACTAAAAGAAGATTAATAGTCAATCCAGGTACATACAATACATTATTAATTATTCCTTTTTCATTTGATAAATCAATCAAGATATATCCTACTCCTTTGACATCATAAGCCATACTATTTTCTATACAATTGGTTTTTCATATTTCTCTTGAAAAATGTTAAATCATTTTTTATTTCTAGTCATAAGCCTACTAGTTCCAAAATCAATATACCAATAATCCATAGTGAATTCCTTTGAAGCTGAAGACCTTATAACTCCCAAATTAAGAAATAAATTAAATGTAAAATTTGAAAATTTTAAATTTTTAAAACTTTGATGTTGAAGACCTTTTATCTCCCTAATTTGATTTGCAAAATTTCAAATTTTCAATACTTCCAATTTTTCAAAAATATTCAAATTCAAAAAATTTCAAATTCTTCTAAATACTCCAAATTTCAATGACTAAAGTTTTTAAACCATTTTTTAAAAAAACTAAAAACTTCTAAATATTTCAAAAACCTCAAAGCTTCAAAATTTTAAAAACCATTATCTCCTTATGTCTCCTTTTCTTTTTATTTTTCACCTTAAATATTAAAAGTGCAATTGTTAAAAACCATAACTTAAACCTGATATCTCCCACTATTATAATATTTGTACTAAATTCAAAGCTACTCCCTCCAAAAGTAATTATGCACTAGAAATAGCAACAATTACCTAAGTGTTGGAAATTTGAGTGATTTTATGTTGTCATTGATGTCACATGGATCACATTGAGTTTTGGTGGCCAAAGCATTTCATAAATAAGCATTTATGATATTTTGGAGAGCATGGATATATACAAGGTTTTTGTGAAAACCAAGGCAGGCAAAATAAAAGGTTTTATTTAAAACCATGGATGGCAGATTTGAAATGGGTTTTTCTTAAAACCCAGGTTGGCTTTTCGTTTCGTCGAAAAAGGTGCCCCGGTGATGGAGATATTTAATTTTAAATATTTAAGTTTAAATTTTAAATTATTTAAAATTAAAATTAAAATTTAATTTATAGCGCCGACGTCAAAGAAAGGAAAAGGCATAAAACTAATATTTAAATTATAGCGTCGACGTCAAAGGAAAGGAGGAGGACATATATATATATATATATGCCCAAAGTTTTGATTTATTTCTCTAAGCGCTCGATTTGATATTTGGATTCGAATGGTAAAAGAGCCTGCGCATCGTGTGTCGAAGTGTGTGTGAAAAGGGTTTTAAAAGGCTTACGATTTTCGCGTTCGTTGAAGAGACTATTGTGGAGTAAAGCCAAATGTATAGGCCTCCTTGGCCTAGTGGTTCATGCATTGTGTGTGAAGCAGGAGGTCCTACGTTCGATTCTTGCCGGAGGTGTTTTGTTGTGTTGAAACGCGTGAAGCGCATTTTGTTTTTGAAGGGCATAGATATTCATGGCATAAGGTTTTGTTGTGTGCTCCTTTTGAGCACGTGAGGGTGTGTGGCCCAATGGAAGGTTGGTTATGGTTAAGGCGCTGAGCAAGGAAGGTCATGAGATCGAATCCCGTCAGGGACAGAGGCAAGTTAATAATTTTTAGATATATTTTATTTTTCTAAAGTTGCCCTAGGAGGAATAAGGGTTATGATGCATGTTTAAAAAAGGAGAGATTTCTGGTGATTTATTTTTTAGAAGTATATCATATTATATATCATTGGAAAGCTTATTCCGAGGGCTATTTGATTAACTTGCTTAGAGGGAGAAATAAGGTGTGTGTAAAGAGATATTTCTGATTTTGTAAAGAGGTTCAAAAGTGAAGGTTGCTTTGTTCTTTTTCAAAAGAGATTAATTCATTTATGAAGTGACATGGTGTATGTTATTGAGTAGGAGTAATAAGGTGTTATTTGGATGTTATTGTTGTGTTATTAATCAAGATCTCTAACCCTTGTTGAAAGTTGAAAAAGAAAGTGTGTTGAGTGAGACAGATTTTGTGGACAACCAAAAGGCTTCTTCATCTTCATAAAAGGTATGGGCACATTCTCCTATTGATTGTTTATGGTGGTTGATTTCTGAAATATCATTGGAGAGAAAAGGATTAATTGTGGTTTCCTTTTCGAAAGTAGTTGGTTGAATGCTTCAAGGTTTTTTGGGTTGAGAGTTGCTATTAAACCTTGTTTTATAAGCATTGTTGTTGAAGCCATTAGTAGTGTGAAAAACCTGAGATAGGGTTTGAGAAGAACATGAGTATCATTGTTATGTGAAGAATGTTTTATTAGCATTGTTGTTGAAGCCCATTGGTTATGCAAAGAACTTGAACTTGAAAAGAACATGAGTATCATTGTTATGTGAAGAATGTTTTATTAGCATTGTTGTTGAAGCCCATTGGTTATGCAAAGAACTTGAACTTGAGAAGAACATGAGTATCATTGTTATGTGAGATTTGTGGTTGAGCATTATTGGAAACATTTGAGTTGGTTGATACATGCTTGGACTAGGGTTTGTAAGAAAGAGTTGTTCCTTGTGGTAGTTGGTTGAGAAGAGTTGTTTGAGCCTAGTCAAGTGATTGTGTGAAGTGGTTGTTCAAGTTCCATGAAACAAACTATTCTATATTATAGATTTGAGTTGAGATTGAGATTTGAGGATAGAACATATTGAGTCTCTAACAATTCTCTTTATGCTTCTATAATATTGATTTGAGTTGAGATTGAGATTTGAGGATAGAACATATTGAGTCTCTAACAATTCTCTTTATGCTTCTATAATATTGATTTGAGTTGAGATTGGGATTTGAGTATAGAACATATTGAGTCTCTAACAATTCTCTTTATGCTTCTATGAGATTGAATTATTGAGCAAGTTCTTGGTGAGCTTGCTAGAGCAGATTTGGGCAAGTTCTTGGTGAGCTTTCTAGTGCATATTTGGAAAAGTTCTTGGTGAGCTTTCTAGTGTAGATTTGGGCAAGTTCTTGGTGAGCTTGCTAGTGCAGATTTGGGCAAGTTCTTGGTGAGCTTGCTAGAGTAGATTTGGACAAGTTCTATGTGAGCTTGTTGAGCAGATTTGGGCAAGTTCTTGGTGAGCTTGTTGAGCATATTTGGACAAGTTCTATGTGAGCTTGTTGAGCAGATTTGGACAAGTTTTGTGTGAGCTTGTTGAGCAGATTTGGACAAGTTCTATGTGAGCTTGTTGAGCATATTTGGACAAGTTATATGTGAGCTTGTTGAGCAGGTTCTAAGTGAGCCTATTGAGAAGGTTCTGAGTGAGCCTATTGATAGAGCTTTGGAGGTGATAGAGTATAGAGGATAGAGTCTCAATGGATAGAGATCCAATAGCCAACATAATTGAAGATAGATCTGAGTGAGGAGTCTTCAAGTGGAGAGAGATCCACCAATCAGTGTAGCAGAGAGACAGAGTCTTCTAGAAGATCACTAGCTAGAGCAGAAGGGGAAAGAGTTCTCCTATGGAAGAGATCCATGAACTTGAGATTAGGGGATCAACATCTCCTTTGGACAGAGATCCATAAACATTGTAATTGGGAAGGATTCCCAAAGAAATTGATTGAGAAAGTTTTAGTAAAATATTTTCTCCATGGAGTAGCCCACATTGGGTGAACCATGTAAACTATGGTGTCTCTATTGTGTATGGTGTTTTGTGCATTGCTTGATTACTACTATTGATACTATTATCTATACACTGCATAATATTGAATTGAAAAGAAAAGTAAAAAGTGGTCTTATACTATTCACCCCCCTCTCAATATAAGCTTGTGTTCTTCAATTGGTATCAGAGAGGGTTCCTTCAAAAAGGCTAACAACTTGAGGGTAGATTCTACAAGAACACAGATGGCTTCACAGAATGGATCATCTACAAATAAGGCTCCACTATTTGATGATAACAATTATGCTTTCTAGAGCATGAGAATGAAGAACTACTTGATATCACAAGGATATGAGGTATGGCAGATGGTTGCAAAAGAGTATAAGGTTGAAGGTGATCCCGAGGAAGATGAGACTATCAAGAAATTGGTTGAGATCAATGCAAGGGCAATGAATTGTATTCTGAGTGGGCTACGTGAGACAAATTTTGCAAAGGTCATGGTATGTAATTCAGAAAATGAAATGTGGACCAAGTTGTGGAATACCTATGAAGGAGATTCCAAGGTAAAGTTGGCAAAACTACAAACTCATAGAAAAATATTTGAGGAATTGAAAATGGAAGATTCTGAAGATATTGCATAGTTTTTACTTTGAGTTGATGAGATTGCTAACACCATGAGAGGTCTAGGATTTGAGATGAAAGAATCAGATGTTACTCAAAAGGTTTTGAGATCACTTCCCATGAAGTATGATGCAAAGGTTTCAGCAATAGAAGAAACAATGGATATCAACAAGCTAACAATGGAAGAACTACAAGGAACTCTCACAACTTATGAGATGAGGAGAAGTAAGCATCAAGTTCCAATAAAAGAAATTGCATTCAAGGCTTCAGAGAAAAATAAAGGGAAAGTTCCAGAGACAGATAGAGATTCAGATAATGATGAGGAAGCTAACTTCATCAAAAGGAAAAAGGACTTAAGAAATTACAGGGATATGAAGAAAGTCAGATGCTACAAGTGTGGTGATTTTGGTCACTATGCATACAAGTGTCCACATGAAGAAAATAGTGATGATGAAAAATAGGGTCACAGAAGAAAAGAATATGGAAAGCATAAACATGACAAAGATGACAGATACAAGCAAAACAAGTATGAGAAGAAGAAAAGTTTTCATAAGACAAAGAAAACTTTCTACATTGAAGAAGCAAGTGATAGCTCAGATCACAATGATAGAGACAAGTCAAATGATGAAAAGGAAGAACATCTATTCCTAGGAATAGAAGGTGAAAGAGAACAATGCTTTGTGTGTGGTCAAAGAGATCACAGATCAGGATATTGCAATGGCTTCAGTGATAGTGAAGATGAGATGACACATCAAGGAAATAGGTATGGTCAAAGAAATCTTGAGAGTTTGTTTGCTATAGAAGATTATAATGATCTTAGTGACAGTGAATATGAAGAAGGGTTTTTCTATGGGATAAAAGAAATAGAAGAAGAACATTCACTCCAAACAGAAGAAATCCCACTTTTGGAAATAGAAAAAGAAGAAGTTAAACAAGAGAATATTGTGAGAAATACAGATGTCTCAGTTGATCTAAAGGAAGACTTCAATGATATCCATGAGCAACTACAAGAGGTTAAGGAGAATCTAAAAGAATTGAGATGTTCCCTACTTGAGAAGTTTGATCCATCACATGACTCAAAAGGTCAAGATATTTTCACTAAGAAGGAAACATGTATTTTAGAGACAACAAAGATGGATGCCAATTTGCTATTTGACACAAATGAAGAGAAAGAAGAGGAAGGTTCCAAAGCACCAAAGGTCTCATATTTTAGGTCTAGGGAATCACACTCAAAAGGAAAGGAAGTTCTAAAATATGAAAGCAAGGAAGCACCTAAGATTTATGAAGAAAGTTCCAAAGTTCCTATGGCTCCAAACATCCAGTTTGGATCTTGTTTTGAGATAGGTGAATCAAGTTCAAAAGGAAAAGAAATTCTTGAAGAAGAAAGCAAGGAAGAAATTAAGGAAGAGGATTTAGATGCTACAAAGAACATTCAAGGATACAATGCACAAGTCAAAGATGATTACAAGGATAATGATCAAGAAAGGTATGAGGAACCAAGGCATGAACAAAGGGATTTTCAAGGACATTGTTTTTCTTGTAATGGATTTGGACACAGGGCTATACACTGTAGGATCCATGGATCAAAGAAGTTTGATTTTGCTAGAAGAAACTTCAAAGGAAGAAGGTATGGTTTTTAGGGACATTGCTTCTTATGCAACAGGATTGGTCATAGAGCTTCTCAATGCAAATAAAATGAGCAACATGGTTTTGGTTTTAGAGCTACACAAATCAGAAGTCATGGTCATAATGGTCATGAAAATAGAACTTCACAATACAGGGTTCAAGAAAGGAATGGATATGGAAATTATTTCAAGAAAGAATTCAGGATATGGGCACCATCCAAAGGCTACAATATCAAGTGTTTTAATTGCAATAACTTTGGACATATTGCAAAATGGTGTAGGACTCAATTCCAAACAAGTTCAAGACAAGAAGGTCAAGCAGTTTCAAGGCAAGAAGGTCAAACAGGTTCAAGACAAGAAGATCAAGTAATTCATCAAGAGAAGGATATCAGAAAAATATGGAAGGAAGTTGATAGAGGAAAGAAACAATGTAATATGGGAGTAAAAGTACTCCCACCCCAAAATTAATCACCTCAATAGAGAAGGTGGTGAGGGGGCTAAGCTTAAGAGTCATATATTTTAGCCCCATAGGTGTCCCTTTTGCCATTGATGTCAAAGGGGGAGAGATTTGAGTAAGGGGGAGAGCATTGAGTTAGGGGGAGCAGCCTCCAAAGAGAGCATTGAGTTAGGGGGAGCAGCCTCCATAGAGAGTATTGAGTCAGGGGAGCAGCTTTGATTCTCAGAGATGGTTTTTGCAGTGATTGTGGTGATTTACAATAGAGGTGTTGCCATCAATGACAAAGGGGGAGATTGTTGGAAATTTGAGTGATTTTATGTTGTCATTGATGTCACATGGATCACATTGAGTTTTGGTGGCCAAAGCATTTCATAAATAAGCATTTATGATATTTTGGAGAGCATGGATATATACAGGGTTTTTGTGAAAACCAAGGTAGACAAAATAAAAGGTTTTATTTAAAACCATGGATGGCAGATTTGAAATGGGTTTTTCTTAAAACCCAGGTTGGATTTTCGTTTCATCGAAAAAGGTGCCCCGATGATGGAGATATTTAATTTTAAATATTTAAGTTTAAATTTTAAATTATTTAAAATTAAAATTTAATTTATAGCATCGACGTCAAAGAAAGGAAAAGGCATAAAACTAATATTTAAATTATAGCGCCGACGTCAAAGGAAAGGAGGAGGACATATATATATATATGCCCAAAGTTTTGATTTATTTCTCTAAGCGCTCGATTTGATATTTGGATTCGAATGGTAAAAGAGCCTGCGCATCGTGTGTCGAAGTGTGTGTGAAAAGGGTTTTAAAAGGCTTACGATTTTTACGTTCATTGAAGAGACTATTGTGGAGTAAAGCCAAATGTATAGGCCTCCTTGGCCTAGTGGTTCATGTATTGTGTGTGAAGTAGGAGGTCCTACATTCGATTCTTGTCGGAGGTGTTTTGTTGTGTTGAAACGCGTGAAGCGCGTTTTGTTTTTGAAGGGCGCAGATATTCGTGGCATAAGGTTTTGTTGTGTGCTCCTTTTGAGCACGTGAGGGCGTGTGGCCCAATGGTAGGTTGGTTATGGTTAAGGCACTGAGCAAGGAAGGTCACGAGATTGAATCCCATCAGGGACAGAGGCAAGTTAATAATTTTTAGATATATTTTATTTTTCTAAAGTTGCCCTAGGAGGAATAAGGGTTATGATGCATGTTTAAAAAAGGAGAGATTTCTGGTGATTTATTTTTTAGAAGTATATCATATTATATATCATTGGAAATCTTATTCCGAGGGCTATTTGATTAACTTGCTTAGAGGGAGAAATAAGGTGTGTGTAAAGAGATATTTTTGATTTTGTAAAGAGGTTCAAAAGTGAAGGTTGCTTTGTTCTTTTTCAAAAGAGATTAATTCATTTATGAAGTGACATGGTGTATGTTATTGAGTAGGAGTAATAAGGTGTTATTTGGATGTTATTGTTGTGTTATTAATCAAGATCTCTAACCCTTGTTGAAATTTGAAAAATAAAGTGTGTTGAGTGAGACAGATTTTGTGGACAACCAAAAGGCTTCTTCATCTTCATAAAAGGTATGGGCACATTCTCCTATTGATTGTTTATGGTGGTTGATTTCTGAAATATCATTGGAGAGAAAAGGATTAATTGTGGTTTCCTTTTTGAAAGTAGTTGGTTGAATGTTTCAAGGTTTTCTGGGTTGAGAGTTGCTATTAAACCTTGTTTTATAAGCATTGTTGTTGAAGCCATTAGTAGTGTGAAAAAACCTGAGATAGGGTTTGAGAAGAACATGAGTATCATTGTTATGTGAAGAATGTTTTATTACATTGTTTAACCCATGTTATGCAAAGAACTTAACTTGAAAAGAACATGAGTATCATTGTTATGTGAAGAATGTTTTATTAGCATTGTTGTTAAAGCCCATTGGTTATGCAAAGAACTTGAACTTGAAAAGAACATGAGTATCATTGTTATGTGAGATTTGTGGTTGAGCATTGTTGGAAACATTTGAGTTGGTTGATACATGCTTGGACTAGGGTTTGTAAGAAAGAGTTGTTCCTTGTGGTAGTTGGTTGAGAAGAGTTGTTTGAGCCTAGTCAAGTGATTGTGTGAAGTGGTTGTTCAAGTTCCATGAAACAAACTATTCTATATTCTAGATTTGAGTTGAGATTGAGATTTGAGGATAGAACATATTGAGTCTCTAACAATTCTCTTTATGCTTCTATAAGATTGATTTGAGTTGAGATTGAGATTTGAGGATAGAACATATTGAGTCTCTAACAATTCTCTTTATGCTTCTATAATATTGATTTGAGTTGAGATTGGGATTTGAGTATAGAACATATTGAGTCTCTAACAATTCTCTTTATGCTTCTATGAGATTGAATTATTGAGCAAGTTCTTGGTGAGCTTGCTAGAGCAGATTTGGGCAAGTTCTTGGTGAGCTTGCTAGTGCAGATTTGGGCAAGTTCTTGGTGAGCTTGCTAGTGCATATTTGGGCAAGTTCTTGGTGAGCTTGCTAGAGCAGATTTGGACAAGTTCTTGGTGAGCTTGTTGAGCAGATTTGGACAAGTTCTTTGTGAGCTTGTTGAGCATATTTGGACAAGTTCTATGTGAGCTTGTTGAGCATATTTGGACAAGTTCTGTGTGAGCTTGTTGAGCAGATTTGGACAAGTTTTGTGTGAGCTTGTTGAGCAGATTTGGACAAGTTCTGTGTGAGCTTGTTGAGCAGGTTCTGAGTGAGCCTATTGAGTAGGTTCTGAGTGAGCCTATTGATAGAGCTTTGGAGGTGATAGAGTACAGAGGATAGAGTCTCAGTGGATAGAGATCCAGCAGCCAAGACAATTGAAGATAGATCTGAGTGAGGAGTCTTCAAGTGGAGAGAGATCCACCAATCAGTGCAGCAGAGAGATAGAGTCTTCTAGAAGATCACTAGCCAGAGTAGAAGGGGAAAGAGTTCTCCTATGGAAGAGATCCACGAACTTGAGATTAGGGGATCAACATCTCCTTTGGACAGAGATCCATAAACATTGTAATTGGGAAGGATTCCCAAAGAAATTGATTGAGAAAGTTTTAGTAAAATATTTTCTCCGTGGAGTAGCCCACATTGGGTGAACCACGTAAACTGTGGTGTCTCTATTGTGTATGGTGTTTTGTGCATTGCTTGATTACTGCTATTGATACTGTTGTCTATACATTGCATAATATTGAATTGAAAAGAAAAGTAAAAAGTGGTCTTATACTGTTCACCCCCCTCTCAGTATAAGCTTGTGTTCTTCACTAAAGAATCATCAAAAATAAAGTAGGTATCTGTTGGTCCGACTTTCATACACACCCTGTGAAGAATGAGCATGAAACTCTGATAACACTTATACGGGATAAATCCCACTCACTTTAGGATCTAGCTGGTTATCCAAGGTGTGAGTTACAGAGTCGGGTCGAATGTCAATTCACTCTTTTCCGCTTCTGGAATAGTTTTCAATATGGACTGTCTGTCACCTTACAACGGGCTCAATGAACTTGTTCAGTAATGTTCAGAAGTTGTCACTTGTTGACAATCAGATTTAAAATTAATTCTTTGATCTAGCTCTTATGGGTCAGCAGATTTAAATAAAGGACAAATTTAAAAGAAAATAAAAATGGATCATTTCACGGTAAAACAAAGAGGGTAGGGTAAGGCAGAAAGAGAAGTTTATCAAACTTAGCTGTAAAACAACACTACCAATTTTATTTATACTATCAGCTTCACAACAGAACAAATCAAAGAAGAAAGTGTCCAGTTTTCTAAGATCACTTTCTACTAAGAGCATAAGGCAGAGATGGAACAGATCTAACAAAAAATTATAAACCGAAGGGAAGTCGGTTAAAATTGGTATCTTTCACCGACAGCCTAGCTCGCACAGTGAGGACAGAGCAATTAGAACAGACTCGAACCTTAAATCTGTAATTTTCCCTAGCATACAATAGAACAACTGAAGCCTAACAACATATTTAATCTTGATAACATAGATTCACAGCATATATTTAATAAACTTTAAAGAAACGGATAACAAAAGAAGATGAACTTATCACAATCCGCAAAATATTAGGCTCCTGGCCATGCTATCACAGAAAACAAAAGCACATCAACTCCAAGTCCAGAAACAAAGTATTTAACAATCTTTGCAAGAAATTGCTTCAATAGCCTTTTATTTCTAAGTCTCCGCCTCCTGCGATTACATTGAGAAGAAGTATTTATAGACTCAGGACAGACCCTGATCTTTTCAGAAATATCTTCTTCTCAAACCCTAAATCTTATCATCTTGAACCCTAGGACCCGGGTTTTACAATATAAGCTCTTTTAAAACAAAGTTCGGATAAAACTTAACCATTCTGCAAATCAGTGCGAGTCACTTGCCATAAATGGAGAAGATAGAATTCGAATGCCACTTGCATTCACCCGCAACTGTGAATAAATGTCTTCATTAATGCCCTCGGGTAATTTGGATGAATCACCACCTTCCTGACATTTCATCTCCGCAAAGCCATCCCTGAGTTGAAAATCTCTGCAAGCCATTAATTCTGCCATAAATTTTCATTAAATGCATCCATCGGGAAATCCCGGTAATGTGAGTGTAGATATTTTCATTTTTCGGCCAATTCTGACACATTCCATTAAATGGGCAGCTGCTTAGTCACCGTAAAGTCTCTTTGCGGCCAGATCTGTAAAATTTGGATGAAACAACAATTTCTGGCATCTTTTACTTCAATATGGCTGTCTTTAATTAATTTGCACTTAACTTTGTCTTTATGGTCATTTCTCCGTTATCATGTAAGTGCCAGATGGCTTCCTGCATGAAAGACAAACAAGGATTAGCACTTTAAAATTATTAAATCAAAAGCTTAAATATTAAAATAAAACCCTACAGTTCAATCAAAACCCTAAAGTTCACTTGCATGCGGCCTGATTCGTGCTTTGACACGTGTCACAAAATCGTGACACGTGTCCATTTCCAGCTGTCTTTCACTTTTGGGCCTTTTCTGTCTCTGTCGCGAAAATGCGACATGTCGCGATTTCGCGACATGTCACGAAATCGTGACCTGCTCCAGCGTCATGCAACTTTCGCCCACTACGTCGCAAATCGTCACCTTCTCTTCCCACTCACATGTCACGATTTCACACATGTCGCAAATCGTGACCCTTCCTCGCTCTTCGCCTCCGGCTCTGACTTTGTCATGATTTTGCGACATCTCCACGCCTTAGCTGCTTTTCTCTCCATTTCTCTTTGTTTCTTCCTTCTTGTCGCGATTTCACGACGCCAAGCTTTGCCCTAGGTTCCCTTTGGATTTGTTCCTGATTTCTCCTTTCATCATCGCCTTGCCTTCTCTCCATGTCGCGATTTCATGACACTTTCATGCCTTAGGCGCTTCGCAAATCATGTCATGATTTTGCGATGATTTTATGCCTTAGTCATTTTCTGCTTGAATTTCTCTTTGTTTCTTCTTGCTTGCTTTGACTTGGACCTATCGCGATTTCGCGACATGTCACGAAATCGCGACGGTCCGTACGCCTCACTCCTCTTAAAAACGTCACGATTTCGCGACATGTCACGAAATCGTGACCTATTTTTGACTTAGCTCTTTTCCTTCCAAAACGTCACATCCCTCAAATTTCTGACATGTCACGAAATCTGCGCCCTTTCTATACACTATACCTTTTTCTCTCTTCCGTGATTTCGTGACATGTCGCGATTTCTGACGTCTTTTCCCTTTGCTTCCTTTTGCCTCCTACTGCCGCGATTTCGTGACATGTCGCGATTTCACGACGTTCCGTACAATCTGGCTTTCTCTCTCCAAAACTGTAGCGATTTCGCGACATTTCCAAAATGGAAATGTCGCGATATCGCGACATTTCCAAAAATGGAAAGTGTCGCGATTTCGCTACGTTTTTCTGACTTAGCCGATTTTCTTGAAACCCGTCGCGATTTCGTGACATTTCCAAAAATGGAAGTGTCACGATATCGTGACTTTGCCAAAAATGGAAAGTTTTGATTTTCAATGAATTTATCTATCTGGATTTTGCATTTTTTTCATACCGGTGTAAGATTTTCTTTATCCATGAATGATTCTAGCATGTAAAAAGTGAAGTCTGAGATAACAAAGCTAGAATGCAAGAATACTTGGATACTTTGACACAGGCAAAACTTGAAGAAGAAAGAGGTAAGTAAAAATTTGGAATTAAAACCTGAAAATCATCAAGAGGGTCCTTATTGCAAAATGAAAGCTCAAAATTTTCAAAGGGTGGAAATTCATTTTTCAGTGGGGGTGTGTTGCTTCTCAACAAATGGCGATATCTGCGGGTAAAATAGTAGCATTATTTTAGAACCCAGGACTCTAGTTTCAAAACAACATAGACCATGTATCTTGCCTTGCCACAGATATTCTTCAAAATAAATTGACTACTAACCGATAGTTGTTAAAATTTCCCAAGGACATACTAGGCTGAATCATTTAAGGAAGATTTTTGATGTGCAATTACAAGCGTATAAAACTTTCTTCAAGAATGATTGGATCGAATGTTGAACTCTGGATTGATCAGCTTTTCTAGATTGTAAAAAGGGGAAACCGAGTAGAGCTCTGTTTACTAGTTTAGCCTTTTACAGCCCCGACAGAGTTACCCTTTAGATTTACACGACCCAGATTTACAACTGTAAGGTAGAATCTACAACTTGGTAGAAGAAAAACATCTTTTGAAGTCTTGGCTGCCTCTTTCATTATATAACTCTTTTCTTTTTCTTTTTATCTCTCCTCTTTTTTATATATATATATATATATATTGGAAATAACAGAGTGCCAATTCTATACCGTTTGCTCAACTTTCATCTCTTTCTTTTGAAATACATCAACATCTGAAAAGCCTTAGGAAGAATAACAATTTTCTTTTAATATTTCATCAATCTGGAACTGCTTCAGCCTAGGCACTGATAGCTTCTGTGGATACTCAAATAATTACATAAATCATAGTCCCCTCTTACAACCAACTTTTCTTGGATTCCCTAGGAGTTTCTCCAACCAAACAGCATAGCAGTTTCTTTATAATTAAAACAACTGTGGCAAGCAAGACACAAAATCCAATCATCCTTCCACTGTTGTTCTGACTAAAAAAATAGTTCCACTATTCAGTTCAAACAGACTATCTCACAATTATGATAATGAACACTGGATTCTGGACTCAGAATAAAAACAATTTTTAGAAGGCTGACTTTTTCATTGATGCTCAGGCAAAGGTTAAAGAACAAAATTCTTGAAATGAAACAAACTGTGCAGACTTCCAAGGATAGACACAGGCCTTTAAGAACAAAATAAAAATAAAACTGTACAGACTTTAAAATAAAACTGTATAGGCAGCAAAGGAAACAAAACTGCAGAGTTATTTACAAAGGAAACAAAATAAAACTGTACAGACCTTAAATAAAAATAAAATACAGAACTTTAAAATAAAACAACACTGCACAGACAGCAAAGGAAATAGAATACATAAATGTACAGACCTGAAAGGAAATAAAACTGTAGGGTTATTTACAAAGGAAATAAAATACAGCTGTACAGGCAGCAAAAGAAATAAAACAAAACAAAAGAACACTGCACAGACATTTAGAATTAAACTAAAGCAAATAAACTAAAAACTGTACAGGCATTTAGAAGTAAACTAAAATAAAATAAAACTAAAACAACTAAAATAAATAAACTAAAAACTGCAGAGCTATTTACAATGTATACACATGTTACAACTTCTTTGTGACTCATTCAAATGATACATTGGACGGAACAGCCGAGAAATAATGTTTTAAGTATTGACCATTAACAGGGAGGTCCAAAAAATTACCATCAAGGTCTTGTAAACGAAATGCATTGTTACCCAGAATCTCAACAATCTGGTACGGGCCTATCCATAGTGGTTGCAACTTTGTATGCTTACCCTTCTTCTCATGGGCCTTGTCCCATAGAAGCACCAAGTCTGCCAATCTGAAAGCTTTCACTTTGGCCCTCTTGTCAAACCAGCGCTTGACGGTTTCTTGGTGCCGACTGAAGTGTTCCAGGGCTTGGAGTCTTTCATCCTGCAAGTTAGTTAGATCTAAAACACGGGCTTCCGCATCTGCTTGATCCTCAAAATAGTCTAAGACAAATTGGTAAGTAGGTAATTTCAGAGAGATGGGAACAATTGGTCGGGTACCATACAACAAAGCAAAAGGGGAAGTTTTAAGAGCCACTTTATATTTTATCCGGTCAGCCCAAAGTGCATATTTCAATAATGTATGCCACTGCCTGGGTTTGTCTGCTGTAGATTTCTTAATGGCATTCATTAAATTCTTGTTTGTGGACTCAGCCAGTCCATTGCCTTGGGGATAATAGTTGGATGAGAATCTGATAACTATCCCCATCTGGTATGCCCATTCTGCAAACTCTAATGATTGGAAGGCTGGTCCATTATCACACACCAAATTCAGAGGAACCCCAAACCTAGTTATGACATTTGACTCTAGAAATTCAATCACTTCATGAGTTGTACTTCTTGTGGTGGCTGCTGCTTCGACCCATCTTGTGCAGTAATCAGTAGCTGTTAGAACATACTTATGCCCTGCTGAAGAATTTGGATTAATCACTCCCACAAAATCAAGTCCCCATTGCATGAAAGGTTTATTTATTACAACAGGCTGCAATGGTAGAGCCCGGTTGGCCTCTTTGGCTGCAAAAGTTTGGCACTGATGGCAGGTTCTCACATGCTGATGGGCATCTTTAAATAGTGTAGGCCAGTAATAGCCTGCTCTCAATATTTTATGCGTAGTAGCAGATCCTGATGAATGCCCTGCCCCTAACTTTTCATGAAAACTGGACATGACTTCATTGACTTCACTCCGAGAAATGCATCTCAAGAAAATGCCAGCATAATTCTCTCTGTACAAATTACCTGCTTTGAGGAGATAATGAGCAGCTTTCAGTTTTAATGCTCTCCTTTGGGTTCTGTTCAAGTGAGGTGGGCAAACTCCAAATTGTAGCAGATGAATGATATCTCCATACCAACTCATCGATTCAGAATTTAACCGATTAACTTCTTCCCGTACAAGTACTTCGGCAATGTGTCGGGACAAACCAAGTCCTCTAATCAATTTAGCAGGCCGAATCTCTAAGTCATACTCTTGCAGCCTTGTAACCCAATTACCCCTCAGTTCACCCAATTCGTTCTGACTTAGAAGGTATTTAACAGCTGGGTCTGGAACTATAGCATGAATTCTGCTTCTTAGTATGTAGTGCCTGAACTGCTTAACTGCTCTCACCAAGGCATAAGCTTGTTTGTCTAAACGAGAATATTTCAGTTCAGCCCCTTTTAAATTGGTACTCTTGAAAGCAATTGGATGTTCTCCGGTTTCCCTCCGTTGGGTCAGAACTGCAGCAAGTGTATGTTCAGAAGAAAAGGTGTACAGATAAAAATCTGCACTGAAGTCTGGGCTTACCAGAACTGGTGCTTGTTTGATGGTTGTCTTGATTTCTTGGAAGGTTGTTTTAGCTTCTGTGGTCCAGAAAATCTGAGCAGTTTGCTTTAGCATGTCATTCATTGGCTTGACTATCTCTGCAAAGCCGGAGATGAACTTCCTGACAAAGTTAATTTTTCCAAAGAAGGACCTCAACTCTTTCTTGGAATTGGGAAATGGTATGCCGGATATGGCTTCAACTCTATCCGGATCCATGGAAATGCCATCTTTTGTGACCAAGTGCCCAAGGAGCTTTCCTTCTGTTACACCAAAAATGCACTTCTTTGGATTCAAAGAAATGCCAAACTCCCTGCATTTGTTAAACACAGACTCCAAGTGTTTTACATGGTCAAACCGAGATTTAGAGAAGACTCGTTAAATCATCCATGTAAACAACAATGCATTTACCCATAAGGCCCTTGAAAGCATGATCCATTGCTCGTTGAAATGTAGCTCCGACATTTATTAATCCAAATGGCATCCTCTTGTAAGCAAAAGTTCCCCACTTAGTTGTGAAAGCAGTTTTCATTCTGTCTTCCTTCTCAACCAATATCTGATTATATCTTGAGAAACCATCCAGGAAAGACATCATCTCCGAACCATTGACAATCTGTAACACCTCATCCATAGAAGGCAGCGGATAATTATCTTTCTCAGATGCCTTGTTTAAATTTCTAAAATCCACACACAGGCGGATCTCTCCGTTTTTCTTTCTGACTGGCACCAGATTGGCCACCCAAGTAGAATGCCTGATGGGAAAAATAATGGCGGCACTCAAGAGTTTTTCTACCTCTTTCTGGATGAGGGGCTCTAACAGAGCATTGACATGCCTCTGTTTTTTTCGAAAAGGTTTGCAGAATTCTTTTAAAGGTATAATGTGAGTGTAAACTTTAGGATCAAATACCTTTAAGTCTTTGTATGACCAGGCCATAACATCCTTGGACCTGTGAAGAAAATCAATCATACTTCTTTTTATCTCTGGATCACAGTTCTTAGCCAACTTGATGTGCCTGGGATCTTCTCCAGTCCCTATGTTCAGGTTTTCAGTCTCACTGTCTGTGGCACCCACATAATCCTCAGAATTCATCTTTTGCTTGATTTTGTCAACATCAAAGAGCCGCTCCAGCTCCACCATCCCTTTTGGAATTCTGTTGTCTTTCAACCTCATTATTCCCCTGTCATCATCTAACTGTTCCAGCAGGGTATCCCTTTGGCCCTCATCGATTATAGCATTTTCAAATGTGTTAGTACTCTGCAAAAAGTTTACAATCTGTTGATCATCAGAGAAAACCTGAAAATAATCTATATTATTTGGGACTGAAGGACAAGGGACTAACTCAATTGAAAACTTGTTCCATTTAAAATCTTCCAATGGTTTTAAACTTGCAGCTGAAGAAGCCAAGACATCTGCATGTGAATTCTGCTCTCTGGGTATGTGTGTCAGATTAAAAGCATCAAAGTCTTCTACAAGATCCCAAGCCCGATGTTTGTATCCTTTTAAATAAGATGCTTTACACTGGAATTTACCCTTGACTTGATTTGCCACCAATTCTGAATCAGTAAAAACTTGAATATTTCTTGCTCCTTTGTCCAAAGCAAACTTCAAACCTAATACCAGAGCCTCATACTCTGCTAAATTATTTGTACAAGGGAACTGTAGGCGGTAAGACATAAAATATGTCTGACTTTCAGGCCCTTTAAGGACTGCCCCTGTTCCAGAACCCTGTTTAGATCTAGCCCCATCCACATGAAGTGTCCAGACTTCATTACTATGAACAGGATGGGCTTTATTAAACTTGTTATTTTGCCCCGTTGTTAAATTGTAGACTCCAATATCTACCTCTGCAATATTTACAGTCTCATTCTCTGCATTGTATTCCGTAATTGTATGCTTGTACCTGGGTTCTCTTTCAACCCGTAATTGATTTGCCACTCCTTTCCACGGCAACCACATGTGTGAAAAATCTGTTGCCAAGTATCCGTTCAGAGATCTCGACCAATCCCTGCTCAAAAGCATCCCGTACCCCACGGGGATATCCACAACCTGGATTTCAATTTTATGTTGAGCCCTTGGCTCAGATGCTAATTGGATATGAATATTTTGAAGTTCTCCAACTACCTTAACCTCTGATTTGTCTAATTGGACAACTCTCCTTTCAGACTTCATTGGGGTCAGACCCAACTGCTGACAAATGGCCAAAGGCATAACATTAGCAGATGCACCCGAATCTACCAAACAATTGTGTAAGTTCTTCCCAAAAATACGAACAGTCAGTAAAAAGGGGGGAACTTCAGTTTTCTCTTTGTACATGGCTACATTTGCATTTGCCATCTTCTTTCCTTTGTCCACAGGTTTAGTAGTGGGGCCAGAGTATGTTTTTATCAGGTTGTCTCTCTGCTCTGAAATCTGTGCCAACTCATGTAGAGTAATGTTGGCCTTAATATTTTTCATATCCTCCACTATGTTATATCCTTTATTAAGTGGAGGGACAAAAGCATCTGGTCCTCTCAAATTCCCTCCCTTTGGTGGAGATGGATTATTGCTTGGAGAGGGGTCTGGGGGAACATTGTGAGAGTTGTCCGGAGGGGTTGATGTAGTATTAGGCTCCGGATTCCTGTTTCTCAGGTTGTAGTTATCTCTTCTATACTGTTGGAAAGCCTGCACCTCATCCATAGGCATTTCAACTACATTCTCAGATTCATCCGAGAAAGTGAAAGAATCCAGGACCATAGCTGCACTGTGGCCGGATGAACTTGGGCCATCAGCAGTTCTTTGATTTTCAGGGGAGATCAAATCTCCAGACAAAGCTTCAAATGCATTACAAAATTCCAGACAATCCAACTCCCCATGCTGAGAAGTGGCATGTATTCTGCACCAGTTAGGCAGAGCTAAATCGCAAATATTCACATCATGGCTTTTACCCTTGTAATCTTTATTAGGTTCATACGGGGGCCGGTTGAATCTGTTCGGTTGATATGAATACCTGTTGGAGTTGTCCCCAGTAGAAACTTGCCTTTTAAAACTCAAGAAATCATTGGCCAGCTTCTGAACTATCTTTGAGACTTCTTCAACTCTTGCATTGTCAACCTCTTTGCCTGGGTTCTGTACATTCTCAACAGGTGCTACAGCCAATGGATTTGCTGATGGTAGAGTCTGACAAACTGGCAGCATCATCTGATGTGGAATGGGATTGAACACAGGGGCAGCTTGTGTAACCAGAGGAACTTGCTGGGCATTTAAAGGCTGGGGTCCCAACTGTCTTTCCAGAATCAAAGCTTCTTTATAAGCCTCTGTCAAATTAGTAATAGTGGGATCTCTCTTCAAGAAGACAGAGGTCATTGGATCCAGAGAGTTTCTAAAGATCTCTAATGCCAAGTCTGCATTCGGTACATAATACCCAGTAAGTCTACCATAAGCTTTCTGGAATCTAACATTATAAGATCTGATAGATTCACTTAATTCTCTTTTGATGCCAGAAAATTGCTGGTACAATATACTAGGATCTATCACTTCACCGAACTGTGACACAAAAACTTTTTCTAAGTCATTCCAGCTGGTGACAGAATCATTAGTGAGGTTTAGAAACCAGTCATAAGCTCCCTCCTGGAGAGTGAACGGGAACAATCTGCAGGCAACATCCTCATGCTGTACATTTAATAATTTCAAAGCATTCTTGAATGCAACCAAATGTTCTTCTGCAGTTCTTGTCCCATCATGTTTATATCTGGGGAGATATCTTTCCGGATTTCTGGGTAGGTCATGGGCTATACCCGAAATATTCAAAGCAGTGGAGCCCAACCAATTTGCCATTACTACTTGGCTGACTGTGATATTCTGAGTTGTGGTTGGGGTAACTATCAGTGGTGATAAAACTGTTTCAGACAGAGACTTGGCCCTTCTGAGGCTACTTCTTCTCGGAGTTTCTAATTCAGGGACAAGGAGCTCTCCAGCTCTGGGGTGGGACCTTGTTACCCTGTATGTAGAATCCAGCTTTTCACAAGCACTTACAAACTTACAATCCTTAACAGAGTACTGAACTTGAGGTCTTCTTCTCGGGCAATTTTAAAATATTGTACTGACAACTTACAATACTGACCGGAGTTCACTGGGCCCTCCTTCTAGCGCCATTTTTAAATGTTGGTGTTAAGTTCCTCAGGAAAAACTCAAACAACAAAATTTTAAAGGCTGAGGAGGAAGGAAAATTGGCTACCAGACCTTGGATAAAATACAGCATTTGTCAAGTACCACATACAGTCAGATTTCTCAACTCAAGCACACTAAGAATGCAAGTTCGGCCCTCCTTCTAGCGCCATTTTTAAATGTTGGTCCGACTTTCATACACACCCTATGAAGAATGAGCATAAAACTCTGATAACACTTATACGGGATAAATCCCACTCACTTTAGGATCTAGCTGGTTATCCAAGGTGTGAGTTACAGAGTCGGGTCGAATGTCAATTCACTCTTTTCCGCTTCTGGAATAGTTTTCAATATGGACTATCTGTCACCTTACAACGGGCTCAATGAACTTGTTCAGTAATGTTCAGAAGTTGTCACTTGTTGACAATCAGATTTAAAATTAATTCTTTGATCTAGCTCTTATGGGTCAGCAGATTTAAATAAAGGACAAATTAAAGAAAATAAAAATGGATCATTTCACGGTAAAACAAAGAGGGTAGGGTAAGGCAGAAAGAGAAGTTTATCAAACTTAGCTGTAAAACAACACTACCAATTTTATTTATACTATCAGCTTCACAACAGAACAAATCAAAGAAGAAAGTGTCCAGCTTTCTAAGATCACTTTCTACTAAGAGCATAAGGCAGAGATGGAACAGATCTAACAGAAAATTATAAACCGAAGGGAAGTCGGTTAAAATTGGTATCTTTCACCGGTAGCCTAGCTCGCACAGTGAGGACAGAGCAATTAGAACAGACCTGAACCTTAAATCTGTAATTTTCCCTAGCATACAATAGAACAACTGAAGCCTAACAACATATTTAATCTTGATAACACAGATTCATAGCATATATTTAATAAACTTTAAAGAAACGGATAACAAAAGAAGATGAACTTATCACAATCCGCAAAAGATTAGGCTCCTGGCCATGCTATCATAGAAAACAAAAGCACATCAACTCCAAGTCCAGAAACAAAGTATTTAACAATCTTTGCAAGAAATTGCTTCAATAGCCTTTTATTTCTAAGTCTCCGCCTCCTACGATTACATTGAGAAGAAGTATTTATAGACTCAGGACAGACCCTGATCTTTTCAGAAATATCTTCTTCTCAAACCCTAAATCTTATCATCTTGAACCCTAGGACCCGGGTTTTACAATATAAGCTCTTTTAAAATAAAGTTCGGATAAAACTTAACCATTCTGCAAATCAGTGCAGTCACTTGCCATAAATGGAGAAGATAGAATTCGAATGCCACTTGCATTCACCCGCAACTGTGAATAAATGTCTTCATTAATGCCCTCGGGTAATTTGGATGAATCACCACCTTCCTGACATTTCATCTCCGCAGAGCCATCCCTGAGTTGAAAATCTCTGCAAGCCATTAATTCTGCCATAAATTTTCATTAAATGCATCCATCGGGAAATCCCGATAACTGAGTGTAGATATTTTCATTTTTCGGCCAATTTCGACACATTCCATTAAATGGGCAGCTGCTTAGTCACCGTAAAGTCTCTTTGCGGCCAGATCTGTAAAATTTGGATGAAACAACAATTTTCGGCATCTTTTACTTCAATATGGCTGTCTTTGATTAATTTGCACTTAACTTTGTCTTTATGGCCATTTCTCCGTTATCATGTAAGTGCCAGATGGCTTCCTGCATGAAAGACAAACAAGGATTAGCATTTTAAAATTATTAAATCAAAAGCTTAAATATTAAAATAAAACCCTACAGTTCAATCAAAACCCTAAAGTTCACTTGCATGCGGCCTGATTCGTGCTTTGACACGTGTCACAAAATCATGACACGTGTCCATTTCCAGCTGTCTTTCACTTCTGGGCCTTTTCTGTCTCTGTCGCGAAAATGCGACATGTCACGATTTCGTGACATGTCACGAAATCATGACCTGCTCCAGCGTCGTGCAACTTTCGCCCACTACGGTCACGAAATCACGACATGTCGCGAAATCGTGACCCTTCTGTCTCACCCCTGGCTCTTCTTCTTCCGCGACATGTCACGAAATCGCGACGTCTATCTTTCTTCCGGCAGCCCTTCTCCGCCAAGGCCGCGAAAATGCGACATGTCACGATTTCGCGACATGTCACGAAATCGCGACCCCTTCCTCGCTCTTCGCCTCCGGCTCTGACTTTGTCACGATTTCGCGACGTCGCGAAATCGCGACGTCGCAAATCGTGACGTCACGATTTCGTGACATCTCCACGCCTTAGCTGCTTTTCTCTCCATTTCTCTTTGTTTCTTCCTTCTTGTCATGATTTCGCGATGCCAAGCTTTGCCCTGGGTTCCCTTTGGATTTGTGTCGCGATTTCGCAACGCCTTTCCTGCCTTGGGCCTTCTCTTGCCATTCTGTCGCGATTTCGTGACACTTTCATGCCTTAGGCGCTTTCTGCAAATCATGTCACGATTTCACGATGATTTTATGCCTTAGTCATTTTCTGCTTAAATTTCTCTTTGTTTCTTCTTGCTTGCTTTGACTGGGACCTGTCGCGATTTCGTGACATGTCGTGAAATCGTGACGGTCCGTACGCCCCGGGCTCCCTCGTCAAAAACGTCACGATTTCGTGACATGTCACGAAATCGTGACCTATTTCTGACTTAGCTCTTTTCCTTCCAAAACGTCGCGATTTCGCGACATGTCGCGATATCGCGCCCTTTCTGACACTTAGTCGCTTTTTCTCTCTTGCAGCCGCGATTTCGTGACATGTCGCGATTTCGCGATGTCTTTTCCCCTTTGCTTCTTTTTGCCTCCTGCAGTCGTGATTTCGCGACATGTCACGATTTTGCGACGTTCCGTACACTCTGGCTTTCTCTCTCCAAAGCGTCGCGATATCGCGACATTTCCAAAAATGGAAGTGTCGCGATTTCGCTACGTTTTTCTGACTTAGCCGATTTTCTTGAAACCTGTCGCGATTTCGCGACATTTCCATAAATGGAAGTGTCGCGATTTCGCGACTTTGCCAAAAATGGAAAGTTTTGATTTTCAATGAATTTATCTATCTGTTTTCTGCATTTTTTTCATACCGGTGTAAGATTTTCTTTATCCATGAATGATTCTAGCATGTAAAAAGTGAAGTCTGAGATAACAAAGCTAGAATGCAAGAATACTTGGATACTTTGACACAGGCAAAACTTGAAGAAGAAAGAGGCAAGTAAAAATTTGGAATTAAAACCTGAAAATCATCAAGAGGGTCCTTACTGCAAAATGAAAGCTCAAAATTTTCAAAGGGTGGAAATTCATTTTTCAGTGGGGGTGTGTTGCTTCTCAACAGTATCCTTGTTTGTAATGCCTAATTAAAATTACTCCGTTAGTGATAAAACTACATCAATGTTTCTTTGGCTCATCCATTTATTTTTTTTAACTCATTTCACATTCAAGATCATGTTGCATGAATGTTTCTTGGCATGTTTGTTCCTCTTGTTCCTTTAGCTAGAAAGTACTCAAGTGGATTTGCTTCACCTTTTAATGCATTTGGTTTATATAAACAGGTGCTTGGTCATCTTCTAGTCACCTTGCTTCTATGGTGATCCAATGCTTTGTTCACCTCTTTGGATTATGGTTCCTCTAGATTTCAATTCACTTCATTGTACCTTGCTGGAATCTGATTTATGTAACTAGGTTACTTTTTGGTCCACATAGCTTCTTTAGAAAACTAATTCATTTTTTCTTTGGTACACTATGTAGGCCATGAATACAATATTTTATGCTACTTTTTATCTATTGTCCAACTAGGCCTTCCCTTCTTTACAATGTTGGCTTTGTATTCAATTCTAACCTTTTGTGTGTTGGCCAAATGAGCCTCTTTATTTCTATTAATTGGCTTCTTATGTTGGTCGAATGAACCTCATTTTATCTATTATATCAACTTATTATGTTGTTTGAATGGCTTATCCTTCTACGGTGTCCCCTTTTACTAGCCAAATTACCTATTTCTTTTGCTATAATATCTTGGGCCTCTTTTCCTCTATCTTAGCTTCTTGGGTCTTTCTCTTCAATATTGACCTCTTGGGCTTTTTTCTTCCATATTGGCTTCTTGGGCCTCTTCTACATTGCACTCTTGAACCTCTTTCTTATCTATTACAAAAATGTCTATCTTGAAGAACTTGATTCAAAAAAGTGATCCATGGCCAAGAATAAAATTATATATAGATATATTTAGTTAGCCTAGTTCTTCAATGTATTCTAAGAAGACACTTCCCTATTTTCTACTTTGTAATATTTTTCTTCTCCTTCAAATATGTCAAGGTGAATTTGACCTAATTCTTTCTTATCTATTATCATTTCTACTTTCTTCTTCTTTTTACTTTCTTATCTTCGCTTTCTTCTTATCTTTACTCTTGTTCTTCGTTCTTCTTTATTCTATCTCTTTGATTTCTATGTGCTTAGAAAGCTTTGAATGCTTCTCAATCCGCTACAAATTTAACAATTATTCTTCTTCTATTCTCTCTACTTTCTTTATTATTTTTATTTCTTTCTCCTCAGTTTCTTACTTCTTCTTTCTCTACTTATGTTGTACTTAGAAGTTGAAATTCTTATCTATTTCTATGGGAAACTTCTCAACCACTGTAGCTTTACTTCTATGTTGCTCCTATGTTAATATAAAATCTTCAATATCTTGTGTTGCACCTAAGAACCCAATATGCTTCTTGTCCTTACTAGAGAACTCAATATCAATGTCAAGGTGGCTTTATCCTTGAATGACCAATTTTCTCCTAAGTTGGTTTACCCTCAATATTCAATATTCAAATATTGAAACTTCAATATTCAAATTTTCTTTTAGTTGAATTTCTCTGTTAATTTCCAAATTTTCTCCTAAGTTGGTCCTCTTAATCAATCTAGTTGAGTCTTAGTATTCATTGGTTTTCCTTAAACCAAGTGGAAAGACCCTAGCCTATAAATTAATTTGATTGAATCCTTGTCCTGTCAATATTATACTCAATAAGACCTTAAAAACTAGAGTCCAAGTCTACACTACCTTCAAAGTGGATAGAATCTAAATTAAGTTTATAAAAAATGGAAAAAGTTAATTAATAATGGTGGCTCAATAAACTATAAAATGGACAGAGTTAGGTGGTAGCTCTAATACAACTTTTGGATTTTTAAGCCTTACTACCACAAAATATCATAGGTCCCAATATAGCTACAATAATATAATAATAAGAAATTTTTCAACTATAAAAATCTCATATAGATCAACAATATTGAAAATACTTACAATATATTTCAAAGATCTAAAATACAATCTTGAGATATTTTCTCACTTCATACAAATTATGGAGCTTTATCTCCATAATATAGTTACACTAGATAACTCTTCAAATTTTTAACTATGACCTTTGGACTCTTCTTTTACCACTTGAATACAATACTCTCAATATTCTAATATGACACATGTACATGTCCTGCACATTATAATATATCAAATAATGTAATATTCTCTAACAATTATAAGATTTATATTATCTAGGCATGACCTGATTATCTCATCACCCACAACATGCTCATTCTTGTATTTTTATTTTGTATTAGAGGAAGATGAGCTTTCTTCCTCTATATTTAATATACCCTATGTTAAAGGACATCTTATACTTGTTTTATGAGATCCATTGCATCCTCAAACGAGGATATATGGGTCATCTCTAAAGGGTATGAGAGCTGCTCTTGAAAATTGTGTATGAATATGCACAATAGATATCTTTGTGGTAGTATAAAGGAAGTTTCATAACCAAAGCATACCATAGAGTTAAAATCTTAGTGAAAGACTCACTTTTATCTTTCTTAAGATGACATAAATAATATATTGTGCACTTTTTGTGATGTAGGTGGTGAATTGTTGAATGAACATATTTAGCAAGCCACTAAATATCTTGATAGAGTGATGAGGTAGTTGGAAGTACCATTCTAGGGATTTTCCACCAAGACTCTTAGGGAATAGCTCTAAAATAATGTCTCATCATGGGTTATGTCATGGAAAGTATCTTGAAAGATTTGAAGGTGATCTATTGGGTCACCTTCCCTCTTATACATATAAAACTTTAGCACTACAAAGTTTAGAGGATAAGGCTTACTAACTAGAGGTGGATCTATAGGTTGGTTATAGTAGTCCTTATAAGAATGCTTCTTTCGTGTGGCCTCTTGAATAGAATCCAATTGTTATTTGAATTTTAAATTTTATTTAACCAACTAATCTAACTTAGTTTTTATATGTTGGAACCTAGGATGAGTATCTTGTGGTGTTATAAATTGAGGGTGTGAATTAACCAAAGGATAACACCAAGCATTTGGATGAGTTAACCCAAATCAGATCAAGTTATTAGTTTTAGAATGATTTAGGAGAAAAGGGTTATTCCTGAAGAATGAATTAGAAGACATCATATTCAAAGCATTTGGTCTATTAGAGAAGATATCCATATTTTGAACTTGTGGAATACTTGCAAATCTAGAAATAAGGTGATTTGATCTAAATGGCTCTATGTTTGGAGGTGTGGATCTCTAATTCATAGAGGAATATGGGATATTCTATATCCTCTCTTATATGGTTGTAATTATCGAGTCTCTTTTTGAGAACTCATAGGGTTGGATCTAGGTTTCAATGGAGTCTTTAAGATATGTTCCTTCATAGCATAGGTAAGAAAAAATTCTTCATCAAACCTTAAGATTTTTTGCATGGCTTATCTATTTTCTTGTAGGAAGGAAGCTATATGGTCCATGGATTTAAACACTACTTTCCCTTGTTTATTGTGGAAAGGAGAAAGGGTTTTGAAAGGAGTATTTTCCTCCTCATCTTTCTCATATGTTGAGTTTTCAATCATGGGTTGCTCCTCTAGAAGTTTAAATGAAGCACTTAGATTTTGTGCTAACTATCATTGTTAATATCACAATGACACTGAGAGGGGGGGTGAATCAGTGTGGATCTTTAAAACTTAAAAACTTCAACTCTTAAAGCCAAAACAATGAAAACTTAAAACCACATAAAGCAAACATAACAAGAGAGCATCACACAACACAAGATGTACCGAGGTTCACCAGTTTTGGCTACTCCTCAAAAATTGACTGTTTGGACTCCCATCCAAATCCAGCCTTTGCAAACTATCAATTTTATAATCAATTTACTAGCACCCACTAGAAGGAGCACCAATCCTTGATTTATCTGCACCAATAGAAAGGAGCACCAACCCCTAATTTATCTGCACCAATAGAAAGGAGCACCAACCCCTAATTTATCTGCACCAACAAAAAGGAGCACCAACCCCTAATTTATTTGCACCAATAGAAAGGAGCACCAACCCCTAATTCCAAGCACCAACTTGGACTGCAATTTTGAAACTATTAGATTGACATAAACATGCCTTCACTTATACAAGACCCTGACTGGTCTATTGCTAACCCAACCTCTCTCGCTATTCACCAAAACACCATACACACTTAAGGCTCTGCTTACTACACTTTTATGGCCCTCTTACAACCCTCTTGCTGTGCTTCTTACTAAATTCTTACGGCTCTCACGACTCTGCTTAATGCTCTCTTACGACACTCTTCCAACCCTCTTTTTGCAACACTTTCATCTATTTCAGCAGCAAGTAATTCTCCATGCAAACCTCCTTTTATAACAAAGTTCTGATTCTATTTTTAACTTCCATATTTTTGCATGCAACTTATTAATAGAAACTTTTATATGTAACTCCTTTATCACAAAGTATTCTCTCGTGCATCCTATTAATAGTTACAGCTCTTTGTTTGGTCTTCGACTGATGACTTTCAGTTTAACCGCCGCTCGATGCTTTCACTCCGTAACTGGCCCTGTAACTGTTGTTCTGACTTCAGTTCATTGTTCTTATTTTAGCTGCATGATTTTTCTCTATAACTACACCTATAACTGACGTACTGACTTCAGTTAACTCTTCTTATTTTAGCTGCATGATTTTCTTCTGTAACTGCACCTATAACTATCGTATAACTTTAGTTAACTATCACATATCTTATTTTGGTTGGGTTCTCTTCTTAGCTTGTGCCAAATTGACCTATCATGAAATCATGACACTTCTGCCTCTTTGTCCTCTTCTTCTCTTTTGCCCGCAAAAACACATGTCGTGATATCACAATGTAGACACCAAAACAACACCAATCCTATTATGTGACAACAAGCGTTGATCGCATTGATGCACACAACCCCCAAGGTAGCCCCTAGAGGTTAAACAGTGGTCCTAACCACTCCCAAAAGCAGTTTGGAAGGTCAAAGGTCAATTTTACACATTTTTGGCACCTTTTTCTCTACTCGTCCCACCCAAGGACGAATTCAGACTGGTATTCATCCCACCTAGGGACGATTACACAATCGCTCTAGGGTGGGGCGAATAGCAGGTTTGATTGGCAAAAAAAGTCAAACCTCAGCAACTCTGCCATTTAACTGAGGCTTCATGCCATACAATTGCGAGGAATAGCTTTTATTCAAGAAGATATACTTCAGTCATGCATGTCTTTATTTTAGAGACCTCATGCAAGGAGATTCTAAATCAGGGAACTAGCTTTTCTCTGAAAATAGGATAGTTAACTCAAGTGGCGCCCTCGCATGCACAATTTAAAAAAGGAGACCCTAAGGTCTATAAATTGGGGAGTTTTCCCACCCAAAAGAGATACGAAGAAGGAGCATTTGAGCAATGAAGTGTTGCCAATTTACATACCTACTTGTGATTTGTGCCTTCACATCCTTAATATCTCATTCGAAAGGGAGGTTATTGGGTGACTATTGGAAGCACGAATCCCGACCCAAAACCCAATTTTGGCCACAATATTCCACAAAATTTTTTGACAACACCCTATAAGGAGTTTTGGACCCATCCCAAGTGGATTGGTGCCGAAAAAGTGTCCCAAACGGTGGGCGTCCTGCCCTCGGGCACTCCCCAAACTGTCACAGTCCTATTCACCCCACCCCGGGATGATTATAAATCTGTGATATATTTCTCTGGTTTTTCTTTTGCATTTTATTCTAGATATGTTAAATAGGTTACAGTTCAAATTTCATTTCATTCTAAGCAATTTTGACCAGGTTTTTGTCATTTCCCGCCTTTACTAACTTGCAAATGGCACCGGAAAAATCTGGGTGATAGAGGTAAAATTGGATAAATATTACCTTCTATGTCTTCCCAAAACATCCCCAATTAGATAACACCAATTTTGCAGGTCTTTTGGAGCTTTCTAGACAGGACATTGAAGAGGGTAATTTCTGATAATTTATTGCAGGTTAATTCGTCCCACCCCAGAATTAATAGCAATCTATGGTAGGGTTCATTTTTTTTCTTTTTGCATCTTATTCTAGGTCATTTCAATAGACTTTAGTTTAAATTTCATTTCATTTGGAGCACTTTTGATCAGGTTTTTGCTATTTCTCGCCTTTACTAACTTGCAGATGACATCATTGAAATATGGGTGATCAAGGCCAAATTGGAGAAATCTGACCATCTGGGTCTTCCCAAAATACCCCTAATTAGCTAACACCAAGTTTGTAGGTCTTTTGGAGCTTTCTAGATAGGACATTGAAGATGGTACTTTCTGATAATTTATTGTAGGTTAATTCATCCCACCCCAGAGCGAATACCAATATGTGAGGAATTTCTTGACTGTTCCTTTTGCAATGCTCTCTTAACATCATATTCATGCTTCTATCAAAGTTTTAGGTATTTCTGATATTATTTGATTATCGATTTAATGTTTTCATGCATACACTGACAGTAGGCCTAGGGAAATACACGCTTTATTCTATCTGCAGGTGCTACTAATCTTTTATGTTTCCTTGAACATAGGTCTTCGACATCAGAGAAGTAGGAAGGAGTCAAAAATCATATACACAAGCAGCGGCGATGTTTTGGTCCGCCCATCTTATATGTGGGCACGCGGAAGAAGGACCGCTATCTATGGATGTGACGAGAAATCTATTTGACGCTCCTATCCCCTAGAAAGGAAGGAGACGTATTGTAACACAAATTTAAAAAGCATATCAATAAAGAGGGCCACATTTTATATTGCTTTTATCTTGTGTCAATTCGTCTATGCTCTTTCTTTTTATGCACTTTGCAATACATAGGCTATAAGCGTTAAGTTGGGTTTTAAAAGCATCTATTTTGGCACTTTCCTTTTTGTTTCCGTATCCTCGTGCTTTCAATGGCGATCACGGTGGGACCTCTGTCCCTTGATTTTTAAGATTAAAATTTTGATTAAAGTTGCTTGTTTTGTTGCTTACAGGTACCAAGTTTTCAAACGCTAGACTATTTCAGGCAGAAATTCAGAGACATCCGATTTAGGCAGAGAAAAGGTAGGGGTTTTAAACACCCTCTATCAATTTTTTGTTTTCTATTTTTTGTTCTCTGATTTTTGCTTGCATAGGAGAGTTTAGAGGCTTGCTTGTTTCAATTTTACAACTTAAAAGAAACCCCACACACCACGTGGTATTTTAAACACAAGGAGTAAAACCCCAACCCTTGAGCAAGACCAACGGTGGATTTCATCATCGCCTTGGCTTGAGATATTGTATCCATAACCCCGATCATGACTGTTGCTAGATGTAAATCCTAATGAAATCTAACCAAGTGTAGCTTGGGGTGATTCCTAGTGCATGAGGATAAGTCTTCTATGGTAGGTTTCATAAATAGAGTGATTCCCCTTTCGTACCGCCTATGTTCCACGTATCATCTGCTCTCACGTACCTATAGTCTCCCTCACATAAGGGTGGGTATATAGAGAGGTTGGTATATCGGTCCGGCAATGGTATATTGAAGGGGCGACCATTTTGGGAGTCATAAGAGCCTTCATAATTGCATTTAAACAATTTTCATAAAAAGTTAAAAAAAAAAAACAACAAAACACACTAAACCAGATTTAGGGCACACTTTTAATCTTTAAAAAGAGATAATCATTGCTTGTGTGTGTGTGCTATTTTCTATTTAGTGTATCAAAAAAATCATAAAAAATAATCTATGCATCTTTAGGTAAGCATCACCATGGTGTACACCCATAGCCAAGCCCGATCACGAGCAAAAGCTATAGAGAGTGCACCAAGGGGGACAAATCGCCTCTGATATAGTCCTAAGGACTTGGTTATCCTGCCTTGGCGGTAGGGTACACAAGATAGTCCACATCATGCCATCACATAACATGACTATAGAGGCACCCCCTTGAGGGGCACCCCCACTCAGCAAATATCCTTTCAAGAGGAAAACCCACATGTGGCACTTAACCTAGACAAGAGACCTCCCTTAGACACTCGTTATGAGTGGCCTAGTGATGAAGTGTTAGAGCAACGGAGGGTCCACAAGGAGGGGCCACATGATTTCTTCATCCCTCCTTTACCCTGTATTACTATTAGAAACACTAGGCAATATCCAGAGTATCAGGCTCTCCAAAAATGGCAAGACAATTCTGCCCGCACCTTTTACCCATATGAAAGAGAGTACGAGGAAGATCACTACGTTCCTCAAGAGTAGTACACAACGTGGGAAAGATGCATGTATGCACCCGCAATGTATCAGGATCACTCATTGAGGCTAGAGCCTCAAGTGAATGTCGCTAACCTCAACAAAGGGAAGCAACCCATAGGGATCTCAGATCACCATGACCGAGAAAGACATGTAGGGGAGGCATCTAGGCTTCCTAAACAAGAGACGATAGACCAAATTGACTTGGAATTTGCCAAACTAGCCGCCTGCCAAGCGCAAATCATGCGGCTCAGGAAAGACCAATAATAATTAGAACATTTGTGTCACCTTAACCAAGAACGCATTCAGTGTCAAACAACCGAATTGCTTCACAACAATGTTCCTGAGAAGGTCCTAGCCCCTCGCGCACATAAATCAGAAGTGTATGAGAGGCACAACCCCTTAGTGCGAGACATTCACAACACCTTGGGGGATATTTTGCTATAAGTTCATGCCTTTTGGCCTTAAAAATGCTAGCGCCACCTACCAACGTGCCATGACGTACATATTTCATGATTACATGCACAAGACTTTGGAAGATTACATGGATGATTTGTTGGCCAAATCTCTTTTACGCCTCGATCACCTCGATGACTTGAGCAAGGTCCTCAATCGCCTCATTGAACATAAAGTCAGACTAAACCCCAAGAAGTGCATCTTTGGCGTCACCTCTGGAAAGCTCTTGGGTTTCATAGTCTCCAAACGAGGAATCGAGGTAGACTCAAACAAAGTCAAGGCAATCCTTGAAATGCTTCCCCCAACCACCATCAAGCATCTCAGGAGTTTGCAGGGAAAGGTCATGTCGATTAAGCGCTTCATAGTGCAGTTATCTGACAAGTGTCGACCCATGAATAAATTATTGCATAAGGGGGTCACATTTCATTGGTATGACGAGTGCTAGTCAGCCTTTGATTTCATTAAACAGTACTTGGCTTCGTTGCCAGTATTGGCACCACCTAGACCAGGCGTGTCGTTCTACTTATACATCTCAGCTACTGAGGTGGCACTGGGTGCCATGCTGTCCCAGAACAATGAATTGCACAAAGAACAAGCTACTTACTATCTTAGCCGCACCCTAGTCAGTTATGAATTTAACTATGCATACATCGAGAAGCTCTGCTTGGTACTGGTGTTTGCTACCAAGAAGCTATGCCATTACATGCTAAGCAATAAGACGTATGTTGTGTCTAAGGAAAATCCATTGCGATACATGATGAGTCGTACTTATCATAGTAGCCGCACGACGAAATGGATCATGTTGTTGACGGAGTTTGACATAGAATTTATTTGATAGAAATCCATAAAAGGTCAAGTCATTGCCGATCAATTGGCAGAGGCTCCTCTTGAAGACGATCAACCTTTGACCGTAGAACTATCAGATGATGGGGTCTTCCATATTTTTGAATTGCCAGATTCTGATGAGCCTGAGTCACAGGCTGACATAACCCTATTCTTTGATGGTTCTAAATGTGAGCAAGGAGGTGGCATGGGAATTGTATTCTTCATTCTACAAGGGTCTCCAATGCCTCTGTCATTTAAATTAGACTTCCCGTGCACCAAAAACAATGCAAAATACGAAGCCTTGCTCATAGGTCTTCAGACAGCAATCACCATGAACATTAAATGATTGAACATCTTTGGTGATTCGCTATTAATTGTCAATCAAGTTAAGGGGATATTCCAATGTAAATGCCCAGTTTTGTAGGCCTATAAAGCCCTTGTGGACAAATTTCTAGCACAACTTGAATGGTACGACATCGAGGCACTCCCTTGATCATCGAATCATTTTGTGGATACTATGGCCTCCTTGGGGTCACTAATCCCGCAAGACCCTTCCAGTGAGATGACAACTATTTAGGTCAAGATATTATCATAACCCGCGATAGAGCATGCAAGCTCTGACCTCACACTAGGAATCCACTTGATCCAGATTGAGCCATCTCTGAATAGGTTCTCTCAAATCCAAGATTGTTTAACTCAAGCCAACTGGGGGTCCTTGTTCTCCCCTACCCCTCTTAATAGCAACACAACACTATTTTTACAAGTTATTTCCCACTCAGCTTTTGCTCAGGATGAACTTCAAGAGGGATTGGTTGTTCATACCATCGAGGTTTCTGATCAGCAGGATTGGTACACACCCCTAAGATTACCTCAAGCTAGATACTCTCCCACTTGGATTGACACAAGCCGCGAAAATATCATTCAAACAGAAAGCGGCAAAACATGTCTTGCTAGGAGACATTTTGTATCGTCGGAGCTATGAAGGAATCCTCCTTCGTTTCTTGGACCAGCAGGAGTCCGCTTGGGCGATCACCCAAGCCCACAATGGTACATGCGGTGGCCACTTCAGCAGTATGGCCATCGCAAAGTGCATTCTCTACATGGGTTATTATTGGCCATATTTAGAGCGATATTTTTGCACATATGCGAAGAAGTGCGTGAAGTGTCAACATCATGCCAATTTGATACACATACCTTCTCAGGCCTTGCAACCAATCCAATCGGCTTGGCATTTTTTGTAGTGGGGCTTTGATCTCATTAAAAAGATCTCCCCTACATCATCAGGTCGTCACACGTTTATCATAATGGCCACAGAGTATTTTACCAAGTGGGTGGAAGCAATTTCGTTAACCTCTATGACTAGAACCCGCATTACGGAGTTTATTTTGCATAACATCATATGTCGTTTTGGTATTCCATCCAAGATCCTTTCGGATAATGGGATGCCCTTCAATAATAAATATGTGCATGCTTTGACCACAAAGTACAAAATTTAGCACATTTTTTCAACACCCTATTATCCGTAGGCAAATGGGCAAGTAGAGGCGTCCAACAAAATGCTAGTCACCATCCTCAAAAAGATCGTCACAGATAATCATAAGGATTGGCACATTCAGATCCCACTTGCCTTATGGTCTTATTGCACTAGCATTCAGATGCCCACTAGGGCAATGCCATTTTCGCCGGTGTATGGCTCTGAGGCTGTCATACCTCTTGAGTTGGAAATCCCTTCCCTACGTATTTCAATGCAAGAGTTCATCGATGGTGACACTGCACGACAGGCCCAGTTAGATCAACTCATGTTGCTTGACAAACGACGTGTCAATGCTCTCGAGCATTTGTGTATCTATCAAGAGCGACTTAAGAGAGTATATAACATGAAGGTTCACCTAAGGGATTTTTAGGTTGGAGATTTGGTCTTAAAAGAGAACCAACATAATTCTAATTTGCCATCCCATATTCAAGATAATTTCATGGTAAACTGGTTAGGTCCTTATGTGATTGACAGTAAGATAGGACCTGGAACATACCGGATCACCTCTCTTGAAGGAATCAAGGAGCTAGAACCCTTGAACATCAGTCATTTGAGGCCATTCTACATTTAGAGAGCCATAGTTCACACAAAAGCTCCAAGGATTTCCACAATCACTTGGTCAATCCCAAAATGTCCCAAAGGTGTCCATAAACCCTTTGGTCAAACAAAAAGCTCCAAGGATTTCCACAATCGCTTGGTCAATCCCAAAATTCCCCAAACATGTCCATAAACCCTTTGGTCAAACCAAAAAGCTCCAAGGATTTCCACAATCGCTTGGTCAATCCCAAAATGCCCCAAAGGTGTCTATAAACCCTTTGGTCAAACCAAAAGCTCCAAGGATTCCCTTAATTTCTTGGTCAACCTAAAATGCCCCAAAGGTATCCATAAAACCCTTGGTCAAACCAAAAGCTCCAAGGGTTACCATAACCGCTTGGTCAACATAAATATTCAAAAACAAACAAAAAAAATAAAATCACTCAAAAATAACAAAAAAAAAAAAAATCATGCATACTCTTAAATATCAAAATACAAAAAAAATAGGTTGCACTAGGCATCACCTCCATACATTGCATATTCGCTAGGTCTTACAAGTCAAAAGCACCATAGACTGTAATTGCTTGGCAATTTTCTCATTTTTCACATAAAATCAATTTTATCAACGCATACATCCCGCATCACACCATCCCCATTTTTAGCAAAGTCAGTTGTCTCCTAATGTGTTTAGGGTTTTCGTCATTCAGCTGTCTTTAACTTTCTAGCCAAAAATTATACAAAGTCAAACATATTTTACACAGGAAAGTTTTACTTGGGTCATGCCTCGTTATGTAATATCCCTACACAAATTAAAACACATAAAATAATTTCTAAGTTGTGTGAATGTAAGATGAAAATTACAAAGCAGTCTAGAGTACCATAGGTGAAAGATTAGCCTGTTCATACCCCTGTGTGAATGGTTCAAGAATGCTGAGAATTGACAAAAGGACAAGCTCTTTCCCATCCATTCCTTCTAATCAACAGTGGTTTTCACCACTAATAAAAATTCAAAAATCACCATTGGTCCCTAAGGTTGTAAGGATTTGTACTACACATCCTTGCCAAGGATGGGTAGTCATCCCCAAGGCCTAAAAGAATCAATGACCATTCAAAAACAACATTTCCACTAGCTATCCTCACAATCACCTTTGGTCTCTCAAGTCATAAGGATTCATACTACACATCCCTACTAAGGATGGGTAGTCATCCCCAAGGCCTAAAATATCAATACCCTTACTTCATAATCTCCATACTACCCTTTGGTTCCCAAAGTCGTAAGGATTCGTACTACACATCCCTGCCAAGGATGGGTAGTCATCCCCAAGGCCTAAAAGGATCAATGTTATTCACCAGTCACAAACATACCAGCTTAACCTTACAAAGCTCAAAAGCCAAATAAAATAACATTGGTTCTCACTACTCTTTAACATCCTTGCTCCAAAAGAAAAACAAAAAAAAGAACAAAATAAACAGTGATTTTCATCACTTTGTATACGAGCAAATATCCTAAACCATTGAGCCAATAAAAATCCTGAACTTGAATCCCTGGAATTCTTAGTATTCGAAAACCATCTAGGTGATCCTCATTATAGGTTTGGTGGACAACCTACCTGGCAATGGCGGTATCCTACCCGCATGACAATATGTCTGTCACATTAGCTTTGCATTTGAGCAGATCAATGTTTACATGTGGATGAGCTAGCTTATGGTACCTTCGATTGTCCCATGGATTAATCTTGCTAAATACAACAATGGAGTTAGTGGAGCTAGTTAGATGATCCTCAGTACAGGTTTGGTTGATAGCCTATCTGGCACTAGCGGTATCCTAACAAATACCACATAAATGAACTCAATTGCACACACAGGGATGTGAAATAACTTGGTTAACCTCCAAGTCGAATTTATACATTGTTCAAAAGTCTTGCGAGATAAATGTACAGTCTTGGCTAGTTAGTTAAAATATCTGAATCTCAGAAAAGCTTAACTAAATTTAAAAAAAAACTGGTCCATTTCATTCCATACATCACCATCAGCAAAAAAATGCAAAATACAAAAACACAGTTGTCACATGCAACATCATTCCACAAAGTCATCCCAAAAGTACAGCAAGCCAGTAAATCTTGTACAATCTATGGTGCCATCAACAAGTTATCAACAAATCATTTCATTCATTCCATATGCATACATCATATAATTAGCAACATCGCAATCATAATCCCACATGCATACATCATCATAAACAAACATTTCAAAAAATAGCAAACAAATGCACAAAAAAGAGCAATAAAACTGTCCAATGAGAGTGCTTTTGCACTTGACATTCCGGGCATGCAAAATAGATGTCGGGGTCACAAATCCTCACTATCCTACTCCCTAAGAAGGCTACCATAGCTGGACCGCTCCACGGGAGGACGGATTTTCGAGAATTTCATCCCTAAATGGTGTCCCAAAAAGGGTCCAACCCTAACCGAAAATAGCAATAACATTGCCAAAAGAAGGCGCCTTTGCGCCTGAAATTCTTGGCATCCAAAACAGACATTGGGGTTACAAATTGTCACTATCTTACTCCCTAAGAAGGCTACCATAGCTGGACCGCTCCAAGGGAGGCCAAATTTTTGCCAATTTCAACTCCAAAATGCATCACAAAAAGGGTTTAAACCCACCAAAAATAGGTCAGAATGTTTGGAAACTACTTACGCATTCCACAGTAAAACACATGAAGGCACCCTTACTTAACTCATCTTGGATCAAGTGACTCATCACTTTTCTCATGTTGGTCATTCCCTCATCGATTCGTCGCTTGAGGGGGTAGTCACACTTAGTCACCAATCAACAAAAACACACCCAATAAAGGAAATGACACGCATTCAAAGGATCATTGACAAAGACAATCACGCTCCTGCTTAGGGAAGCAAATAAGCAATAATCACAAGCTGATCAAACACTTGGCATTCATGAATCATGAACTCAAGGTTCCCATAGACAAAAGGTTGCACCCTTTGCCTATTCATGACTGATCAATGTACAAGCTCAAGTAACACCTCACCGAAAAAGGTTAACACTTGAATTAAGTTCCTTAGCTCGTCAGAAGAAAGGATTCAAGAATGTGTGCCCTTTCCATACTTGGGGCATCAAGAGTTGGTTAGGTTACTGAGAAGCCCTAATCATTAGTGCTTTTGGTTATCTATTTTTGCTCAGCCCTGTGCCTTGCACTATGCTGACCAAAAAGAGGCATCTGTAGACACCAAAACAGCACCAATCCGATTATGTGACAACAAGCGTTGATCGCATTGATGCACACAGCCCCCAGGGCAGCCCCCAGAGGTTAAACAATGGTCCTAACCACTCCCAAAAGTAGTTTGGAAGGTCAGAGGTCAATTTTACACCTTTTTGGCACCTTTTTCTCTACTTGTTCCACCCAGGGATGAATTCAGAATGGTATTCGTCCCACCCAGGGATGATTACGTAATCGCTCCAGGGTGGTGCGAATAGCAGGTTTGACTGGCAAAAAAAGTCAAACCTTGACAACTTTGCCAGTTAACTGAGGCTTCAGGCCATGCAATTGTGAGGAATAGCTTTTATTCAAGAAGAGAGACTTCAGTCATGCATGTCTTTATTTTAGAGACCTCATGCAAGGAGATTCTAAATCAGGGAAGTAGCTTTTCTCTGAAAATAGGACAGTTAACTCAAGTGGCGCCATCGCATGCGCAATTTAAACAAGGAGACCCTAAGGTCTATAAATTGGGGAGTTTTCCCACCCAAAAGAGATACGGATAAGGAGCATTTGAGCAACGAAGTGTTGCCAATTTATATACCTACTTGTGATTTGTGCCTTCACATCCTTAATCTCTCATTCGAAAGGGAGGTTATTGGGTGACTATTGGAAGCACGAATCCCGACCCAAAACCCGATTTTGGCCACAATATTCCACAAAATTTGTTGAAAACACCCTATAAGGAGTTTTGGACCCATCCCAAGTGGATTGGTGCGAAACAGTGTCCCAAACGGTGGGCATCCTGCCCTCGGGCGCTCCCCAAACTGTCACAGTCCTATTCGCCCCACCCCGAGACGATTAGAAATCTGTGATATATTTCTCTACTTTTTCTTTTGAATTTTATTCTAGATATGTTAAATAGGTTACAGTTCAAATTTCATTTCATTCTGAGCAATTTTGACCAGGTTTTTGTCATTTCCCGCCTTTACTAACTTGTAGATGGCACCAAAAAAATCTGGGTGATAGAGGTAAAATTGGAGAAATCTGACCTTCTGGGTCTTCCCAAAACACCCCCAATTAGCTAACACCAAGTTTGCAGGTCTTTTGGAGCTTTCTAGATAGGACATTGAAGAGGGTACTTTCTGATAATTTATTGTAGGTTAATTCATCCCACCCCGGAACGAATAGCAATTTGTGGTAGGTTTCATTGTTTTTCTTTTTGCATCTTATTCTAGGTCATTTCAATAGACTTTAGTTTAAATTTCATTTCATTTGGAGCACTTTTGATCAGGTTTTTGCTATTTCCCGCCTTTACTAACTTGCAGATGGCATCATTGAAATTTGGGTGATCAAGGCCAAATTGGAGAAATCTGACCATCTGGGTCTTCCCAAAATACCCCCAATTAGCTAACACCAATTTTTTAGGTCTTTTGGAGCTTTCTAGATAGGAAATTGAAGAGGGTACTTTCTGACAAGTTATTGTAGGTTAATTCGTCCCACCCCGGAGTGAATACCAATATATGAGGAATTTCTTGACTGTTCCTTTTGCAATGCTCTCTTAACATCATATTCATGCTTCTATCAAAGTTTCAGGTATTTCTGATATTATTTGATTATCGATTTAATGTTTTCATGCATACATTGACAGTAGGCCTAGGGAAATACATGCTTTATTCTATCTGCAGGTGCTACTAATATTTTATGTTTCCTTGAACGCAGGTCTTCAACATCAGAGAAGTAGGAAGGAGTCAAAAATCATATACACAAGCGGTGGTGACATTTTGGTCTGCCCATCTTATATGTGGGCACGCGAAAGAAGGACCGCTATCTATGGATGTGATGAGAAATCTATTTGACGCTCCTATCCCCTAGAAAGGAAGGAGACATATTGTAACACAAATTTAAAAAGCATATCAATAAAGAGGGCCACATTTTATATTGCTTTTATCTTGTGTCAATTCGTCTATGCTCTTTCTTTTTATGCACTTTGCAATACATAGGCTATTAGCGTTAAGTTGGTTTTTAAAAGCATCTATTTTGGCACTTTTCTTTTTGTTTCCGTATCCTCGTGCTTTCACATGACACTTTCGCCTCTTTGCTTGTTTACTTGGTTTGAACCCACGAAAACACAACATGTCATGATATCATGACACTTTTGCCTCCTTGCTACTTTACTTGGTTTGAACCCACGAAAACACATGTCACGATATCGCGACACTTTCGCCTCCTTGCTTCTCTTCTTGGCTTGTACCCACGAAAACACAACATGTCGCGATATCACGAAACTTTTGCCTCCATACTCTTCCTTTTTACTTTTGTCGTGATATCGCAACACTTCTGCCTCCTTACTTTCTCTCTCCTCCTTTAGTAACGAAAATGTGACATGTCGCGATATTGTGACACTTTCTCTCCTTTGCTCTTTCTCTTGCCTTCGGGTCACAAAAATGTGACATGTCGCGATGTCGTGACAATTTCTCTCCTTTTCTTTTTCTCTTGCCTTCAGGTCATGAAAACGCGACGTGTCACGATATCGCGACACTTTTTCTCTCGAACTCTCTCTCTTGCAATATGTCATGAAATCGCGACACTTTTTCATCCGTACAAACTTCCTTGCAATACGTCACGAAATCGCGACACTTTTTCGTCTGTACAATCTCTCTTGCAATATGTCACAAAATCACGACACTTTTTCGTCCGTACAATCTCTCTTGCAATATGTTGTGAAATCGTGACACTTTTTCCTCCGTACAATCTCTCTTGCAATATGTCGCGGAATCGTGACACTTTTTCTACTTACCTTTCTCTCTTCCAACATGTCGCGAAATCATGACACTTTTTCTTCCATACTATCTCTCTTGCAATATGTCGCAAAATCATGACACTTTTTCTACTTGCCTTTCTCTCTTCCAACATGTCACGAAATCGTGACAATTTTGCTTGCTTGCGCTTTCTCTCCGAACATGTCGTGAAATCATGACAGTTTTGCTTGCTTGCACTTTCTCTCCAAACATGTCACGAAATCATGACAGTTTTTCTTGCTTGCGCTTTCTCTCCGAACATATCACGAAATCGTGACAGTTTTGCTTGCTTGCTCTTTCTCTCTGAACATGTCACAAAATCATGACAGTTTTTCTTGCTTGTGCTTTCTCTCCGAACATGTCATGAAATCGCAATAGTTTTGCTTGCTTGCGCTTGCTCTCCAAACATGTCACAAAATCGCGACAGTTTTTCTTTCTTTCGAACATGTCATGATATCACGACAGTTTTTCTTTCTTCTCAACATGTCGCGATATCGTGACAGTTTTTCTTTCTTGCTCAACATGTCGCGATATCGCGATAGTTTTTCTTTCTTGCTCAACATGTCCCGATATCACGACAGTTTTTCTTTCTTGCTCAACATGTCGCGATATCACGACAGTTTTCTTCCTTGTGATTTTCTTTTGATTTTTAGTATATGGGCCACTTCGATCTTTTAGAAAATCAATGTACATACTCTAAAGAACCTCTTAACTCTTGTCCACTACATCAACTAATCTGTATGACTGTGTTGACAACAATGACAATACTGTTGTTGCACCTTGCTCAACAATCATGCTACATTTTGAGTAATATAAGGGGGTTTAGACATGGTAAAGGAGGAGAGATTAAATTTTATTAAGCTTAATTTTTAGATTTATTTAGAGAAGAAAGAGAAGATGTTTTATAATCCTTATATCCCTAATGAGAAAAACCCACCATATGACTCATGTTAGCCCACCATAATATACTTACCAAGAGATATAGTATGATGGTTTACTCAAGTGGTCATTAAAATTCCCCCAATAGGACTAACAACTTGGTTAGGTTCTTATAATATTTGTTTAATGTGATTTATACTATGCACACAAATTTAAGTTGTCTTGATTAAAGTGTAGTAGATTTTATGTTTATGAAAGTCATGGTTCTAGTCCAAAAATATTTAGGACCCACATGGTATTCACATCAATTTCACCAAATATATGGGACACCAAAATATGCATGGGGGCACTAGCCTTTGGATTTCCTTAAGGGTCTGCCCACACTCAGATTAGAGAACCTTGTTTCTAACTCGTCCTTATGCGTTTACAAGATTTTATCTTTAGTGAGGGTTTTTTGTTCACCAAGGGCTTAAATATTTCCCTAAATCTAGTTTTATGTATCCAATATTGATAAACACCTACGCTTTATTCTACCCTAGAGTCTATAGTGCAAGATGCTAAAATGCAATGTAGTGTGAAGATAAAAGTGCAAAATACAAGATGCTCTCATATATGTAAGTTGGATTTTGATGAATTCTAATTAAGACAAAAGTTAAAAGAAACTAAAGCTTTATTTTTCTTTTCTATTATTTGAGACAAGGGCATAAGAAGGATGCAAACATGAAAATTATCCCAATGTAAATCTATGTGCAATTTGGATTAAATACCTAAGAAATACAAATACAAATGCTAAGATAAATTGGAAATTCTCTTTATTTTTTCTTTTTCTATGTGCTATCTAAAACAAGATTTTTTTTTATAGTTTAAATTTATCTAGGTTTTTATCAAGGGATCCAAAAACTTGATTACAAGAACAAAAAACACTATAAATCCTTAAGAATACAATAGAAAATCCTTCCTCGAAGGATGCAAACAACATAAATTTAAACCTACCCACACAGTAAGTGGGAACATCACACACATAAGGAAAATAAGATAGAGCCATCCCACCCAAAATTGGCCTCGTAGAACACAACACAAGAGATAAAATTTAAAATTTGAAACAGGACCATCCCACCCAAGGTATCCTTACAATACATGCATGAAGGATGGAGAAGAGGATCAGGGCCATCCCACCCAAAAGTACATGCAATTAAAATAAATACAAGGTTGAGCCACCCATAATAATTTGAAAATAACACTTAAAGTGGTAAAATTAAACAAAACAATCCTACCTAAAAGGATGGAGAGATGAAACAGGGCCATCCCGCCCACATCTAAAATTTAAAATTTAAAATTGAAAAAAGTGGGAAAAATATAAATTGAAGAAACCTCCCCGAGAAGGCTGAAGGAGTAGAGACCATCAAGAAGTATCATCCCACCCAGGGAAGTAAGCATAGATGCAAAAATAAATACCATAACAACATACCACACATGGCCTGGAATATGGAGTAGCAAATCTAAGAATTTCCACAAGCCATGAAATCCTCTTGCACACAAAGTAGATCTGGTAGATCTACGAGGAATATGGAAGAACCAAAGGAAGCAATAGAGAAAAAGTGGCACACTACAATCAGATAACCACTGAAACTTGGCTCCAAGAAGAAAACTACAATAGATCTGGATCATGTCTGAAACCAAATGGAAAAAGGCATCCTAGAAGCACCATAAAAAAATCCAGTGAGGGACCCAGGGGCGTACTAGAACAAATATATAGGAAGGAAACCCTCAAAATAGTTGGGAAAATGGTATACAAGCGAAGAAGTGACCTCCCAACCCAAGGAGATCATCTGTGACTATATACATCCAAGAGAGAAGGATCCAGGAAGTGCCAAGGAACTGGGACAGAGCTGAGCCACACCATGAAGGAAACCTACAAAAAAATAGGATAAACCAAAGAGAAGAAGGGAGAAATCCTTGAAGCATAAAAATTAGACACAGGGACAAATATAGGGATGTTCCAAAGAGCCAAAGGAAAGAGGAATTCCTAAATCACAATAAAAAGGGACTGGGATGGACTCAGGGATGTCACAGTCTAGAAGCACAGGAAGGATATCCTCAAATCAATGAGAAAAGGGGCAAACAAGTGGAAATGATACCTCCCACCCCAAGTGGGTCATCTATAGCCATAGTTAGCTAAGAGGATTATATATAAAGTGCTAAAGGACTAGGATAGATCCAAGGGAAGAGGAAGCAAAGAAGTGGATCAAGACATCCCACAGGATGTCCCCTGCTCCTCCCTGAACCTGCTCCCTGCTATCTAAAATAAAAATAAAATTACATGATCTCTACTATTTAAATAAAGTTGGAGGAAGAGGTTATACTTACCTCTTTTGATGGTTGACATGAATACACTACCTGTGTGTAAATATGTCACCTGATGAATATGCTACCAGGAAATTTGTAGCTAGAAAATTTGTCAAAACCTATAAAAAAAATATAATAAAAGGTAGATCAAATTTGGTGGGCTACCAAATAGTGGGAAGTGTAAGACTTCCTAATTGAAAAAATCAGGACACATATTACATGTAATAAAATTGAATTTTGACCTTATGAATGGGTGCTACAATACCTATGATGAATTCATTGCTTGAAAGTTTTTTATCTGGCAGGTTTGCGAAGATGACAAAGAAAATTTAAAAAAGGCATAGATAGAGAGGACACTTCAAAACAATGATAAGAAAATATGTTGAGATATGCTAGGTAGATCAGATGCAAGGACATTGAGGTTAATTTGAGTCTAGACACATAGAGGATGAATCCACCATTTGAACTAGTTAAAGGTGGCAAATTCACTTTTATGGTAGAAGCACCTAGAAAGTTTTTATATTATAATATTGAGATTCTGACTATTTGGAGTGAACGAATTGCCTAAATAGAGTGTAGGTGGAAAATTTACTTTTAACAGATGAGAACAAAAAACATACATGTAGAGGCTATAGGAAACTACTAAAGATGCTTAGAGAACCTCAAGGATGATCTATGCAAGGCACCTCATTACCTCTCTCTCTGAAGTACAATCAATTATCAGTAATTAAACCATAGACTTCACAAATCAAAATCACATATGACATAATAGAATAATGAATGAATAAATCAAATAATAATGCAGTGCCTCTTAATGAGGGAAAATCCCCATCGCTTAGGATAAATACAATGCGAGTACGCAAATGAAAAGATGAATAATTGATGATAGATGATAATTTACTAAGATACACTTGGATATAAATAATAATTAAAATATAATATCTCATAATATAGTCGATGACTATATTATTTCTGGTATGTAGCATGAGTCCCCTCCTTGAAAAGCTTTGTCCTCAAAGCTAGAAATATTTGGAAAATACTTTTAGGTTCCCATGTATTGTCTTCTTCAGGTAGGTCTTGCCATTTGATGAGAAATTCTTGGATGTGATGTGATCTCAATATGTGTTCTCTACTTTGTAAAATTGCTTCAATCTGGAGATATATATGCTCTTCTTCATCTAGTACTAGTAATTCTGACTGAGAGTGCACTTTCTAGTCGATCACCTTCTTGAGACATGAGACATGAAATAATGGATGTATACGTGATGAGTGAGGCAACTTTAATGGATATGCCACTTCTCCAATGTGACGCATAATTTTGTAAGGACCATAAAATCGAGGAGCCAACTTCTAACTGGACTTGATCTTCAATGATAATTGTTTGTAGGGCTGAAAATGTAGGAACACCATTTCACCAATGCCTCAAAAGGAGACATTTTTATGGAGTAATGGTAAGAAGTGTTGTACCACCATTCTGCCAATGATAGCCATTGACTCCATTTATATTGTTTATCCTTAAAAAAATATCTTAAGTAGGTACCCAAACATTTATTAACTACCTCTGTTTGGCCATCTGTTTGTGGATGGTATGCGGAAGACATATTTAATTTGGTACCACTAAGTAAAAATAATTCCCTCCAAAAATTGCTAGTAAATATGGGATCTCAATCACTTACAATATTTTATGGCATTCCATGTAATTTAAAAATTGAGTCCATAAATACCTTAGCCACTTTGCTTGCTGAAAATGGATGTTGTAAAGCCTGGAAGTGAACATATTTGGAGAGGCGATCAACTACTACAAAAATTACTATTTTACCTTTTGACTTAGGAAGACCTTCAATAAAATCCATGGATATGTGTTCCCACTGACGATCTAGAATGGGTAATGGTTGAAGAAAACCTGGTGATTTGACTATTTTGCCCTTATTGTGTTGTCACACTTCACATTTAGCTACCCATTGTTTAACCTCTACTTTTAATCCTTTCCAACAAAAATATTGTTTAACCCGTATATAAGTTTTCAAAAAACCTGAATGTCCTACTGATGGAGAAGCATGTGACTCATCTAGAATTCTTGATTTGATTGTCGAATTGTGTGGAATGTAAATGTGATTCTTCTTTCTTAATATCTTGTCGCCATAGGAGAAAATAGGGTGCTTGGATGGACCCAATGACAACTCTTGAATTATTTGAGTTGTTTCACTATTGGACAACCATTCTTCCTATAACCAAGACACCCATTGAGAACAAGGACCTAAAATAGCATTATTGACTACTTCATCTTATTTTATGGATAATGGATTAACTGCCATGTTTTCTTTCCCTTTCTTGTACTCAATAATGAAATCATATCCCAAAAATGTATTCAACCACTTGTTTTGTTTTGGATAAGAGAACCTTTGTTATAAAAAGTACTTGGACTACTATGATCTATTTTTATAATGAAACGACTATTGATTAAGTAGTGTCTCTATTTCTCCACTGCATGTAGAATAGCCAACATTTCTTTTTCATATGTGGATATTCCCAAATTATTTCTAAAAAATTATTTACTTTTGAATACCAAGGAATGACCTTCCTACATTAATACTAACCCAATAGCTATTCCTGAATCATCACATTCAATGACGAATGGTTTGTGAAAATTTGGAGTTGCCAAAACTAGAGTAGTACACATTGCTTCTTTGAGAGCCTCGAAGGCTTGAGTGGTTGCTTATGACCAATTAAAATCATCCTTATTTGTGAGTGTTGTGAGAGGGGCTGCAATTTTACCATAGTTATGCATAAATTTACGATAGTAGCCAGTGAGACCCAAAAAACCATGAATTTTCTTGATGGTTTTAGGTAAAGGTAAATCTTGAATTGCCTTAATATTATTGGGATCCACTTTAACACCTTCCTATGAAACTATATGACCAAGGTACTCAACTTCTTGAAAACCGAAAGAGCATTTAGAGCATTTGACAAACAACTATTCCTTATGTAGTATATGAATAACCCTTCCCACATGCATCAAATGATATTTCCAAGATTTACTATATATGAGTATGCCATCGAATAATAATGGGACAAATTTGCAAAGGAATGGATGAAACACATGGTTCATGAGGCTTTGGAATGTATATGGGACATTAGTGAGACCAAAGGGCATGACCAAGAACTCATAATGACCTTCATGAGTGCGAAAAACTATTTTGGGGATATCCTCCTCCCTAAGTCTGATTTGGTGAAACCCTAAACGTAAGTCCAATTTGGTAAAACAATTTGCACCATGTAGTTCATCTAATAAATCATCAATGATAGGTATAGGAAATTTATCTTTGATGGTGATTTTGTTGAGAGGACAAAAGTTTGGATACATACACTAGGAATTACCTTTTCGATGGGCCAAAACTACTAGTGAAGAATAGGGGCTAGTGCTATGACAAATGACACCATGTTCTAATTGTTCTTGGACAATCTTCTCAATTTCTATTTTTTGGGGTTGGGGATATCGATAAGGATGACCATTAGATGGAAGACTTCCTGGAACAAGGTGTATGGCATGGTCATGGGATATTTTGGGAGGTAGTCCTTTTGGTTCTTGGAAAACCTCATCATAGTTGGCCACAATGTTTTGTAGATCTTCTGATTGGATGTCTGGTATATCTTGTGCTTGCATTTCCATACAATTAATTTGAGCAATGAATCCATAACTACCTTTCCTTAATATTTTTTCCATGTTGTGTGAACTTACTATCTTTGATGGAGGTGTTGAAATTCCTTGGAGGTGAATGGTCTTCCTATTTTCTTTCCATTCAACAAAGTGTTGCTTGTAATTAAAATTGACCGTGGTTTCCATTTGTTCTAGCCATATGACTCCCAAGATAACTTCTGAATTTCCTAAATTCAAAATAAAAAGAGGACCCTTCCAAGTATAATTTCCCATTTGTAATGAAATTGAAGATGTTTTACCTATACATTGAGCACTACTCCCACTTACAGTTCTAAATTGAAATTTATCTTGATTGGAAGAGTGGATGTGCAAGTTTAATGCCTTGGCAAGCCTTGTGTCAATAAAGTTATGAGTACTACCTAAATCAATTAATACAGTTACCTTCCTTTGTCTAATGAATCCTGCCACTTTGATTGTGTGGTGAGATGATAACCCCATAAGAGCATGTACTAAAATTGCCATAGTATCTTCCTCAGCTACAACCTCCTTGTATTCAATATGGTCTTCGTCTATGGGATCATCAAGAAAGTTTTTCTCCTCTATTTCTTCATCTTCCTTTTCAGTTTATTCAATTTGAAAATTCTATCATGGTACACATGCCTAATCTTTTGGATGATGATTGTGACATTTATAGTAGAAATATCTTGATGGTTTATCATTTCTGTGAAAAGACTTGTTGTGGAATTGAGGTCGACCATATAAATCACGTCGTGTGGATGTTCCAAGTTGCACCTTCTTCTTTGCCAACTTGGAAATCCTTATACAATCATCTATCTTGGATGGATTTTGTAAGTCCACTTTGACTTTAATATTCTATTTCAATCCATTTCTAAAAGTAGATACCACCACATCTGGTTGTAAGTGTTTTCATAGGTAATAATACAAGTAAATTTTGAGATATAGTCCCCTATTGATACTGTCTTCTTAAGTGACAATAGCTGCACCATGTAGGAATATGTGGGACCTTCTTCAAATCTATGAAGAAAGGCATCGGTGAAATCATTCCAATAGATATTGTTTCACAAATTACATTTGAGCCATGTAAACCATTGATAAACTTCAGTATCTATTTTGGATGCAGCAAAAGGAACTTTATCTAAATCTTGGAATTAATATAAGTCTAAATGCCTTCCATTTTGGCTATCCACCCATGTGGATCGTGACCCTCAAAGGTGGGCATATCAATGCATGGAAAATTGACTCGATTAGGACCTCTTTATTGGTGGTAAACTTTGCATCTATCTTGGTCCTCATTATTCCTCTATCTATGAAGGTGATTTTGGGAGGGTCTATCAGAACCCCTTTGTTTCTCATAAAATTCCTCATTTCCTAGATCCTCATTATATCTTTGTTCATTGGAGTGATTTTTGGAATGACCATTATGACCTCTTTGGTGTGTATTGGCTTCATACTGATGCTTAGTACTCTCGTGGTTTGGGCTAGGAGGATTTTGTTGGATTTGTTTGTCCAATAGTTGGGACATCTTGTCATTCATGTCATTAATACTAGTCATTAAGGATTCTAACACCTTAGAAGTGGTCATGGGACTTCATGTTTCCTCTTGTGTGAGGTTCTCATGGGAAGAATTTGGGGAGGGATTAGATGCCATTTTGTTAAACAATGGATGACTTGGGTTAAAGCTAGTAATTATTAAAGGAGAAGAAGAATTTTGTGTACCTTTGCTTCTAGGAGGTCTTCTTGGTGACTTTAAGATCCCTTTGTTTGAGTTATCTGAACTTGAAAATTGCCCATTTGGTCCTTTTGTCCACCTTCCACTCATGCACTCTTCAATATTTCTTGCTTATAAGCTCTTGTGCTTTAATTTTCTATAAAATTTTGGTTGATTTTAGTAAAAAATTTGGTTGTTCTCTGCTTTATTTTTGCTCCAACTATGACATGGATTTAGTTGGCTCTTTGCTTTTTAATTTGATAGCAATGTGATAGTTTGACACTTGATTGTTATAGTTTGACACCCGATTGTGACAATTTGACACCTGATTCAAATTTTGTGACACCACTTGATACAACTCAGGATGACACTGGACCCACTACTTAAATTGGACACTAAGTTGGACACATTGCTTTGACATGATTACAGGATGGCATTGGACTAATGCTAGGAAACCTGATTTATATGAACTACTGATAGGACGTGAAAATACCAAAGACCGCACAGACTAAAGCCCACCTCGGGCTCACACTAGGTGACACATTGGACATAAGATGTGGGAATTCCACTTGATATGGTCAAAGAACACAATAAATGAAGAACTAAGGACAACTTATATGGGAACGCCACTCGATATGACCAAAGAATACTAGACACAAAATACAAAGGGAAACTGATGTGGGATACAGAGGATGAAGGACACAAGACATGGAGGATGAAGGACAACTGGCAAGGGCTAAATACTCAGCAAGGGACCATTCGAGGCTTATGCATGAGGAGACCCAATGTACATGTGACAAAAGTCACATTTTAATATTTGTGAAGGATGATTTTTAAATGCCCTTACTTCCCCCTGCCCACTCAATGTGGGATAATTGTCCTAACTAACAATAAAAAAATTAAAAAATTTGCGTACCTTAGGATGAGCATCAAATTTATTTATTTTGCAATGTTTTATTAGTCCGTGATGTTTGTGCCTAGGAAGGGAATGCACTGTGTAGTTTCTTGGCAATTTCACATGGAATCCGACCCTTTTTGTGCACTAACATTTGGGACACGTGAGTTCCTCCACTAGTCGGCAATTGGGTGTTCCAAATCAAAAATGTTGTGAATGTTTCTATGCCCAATTCTGCGTATTTTAATACCTGTTTGTAGCGTCTATGTTTTTTTCTTTCCAATGTAAACACAATTTATTTTTCAATAATTTCCCTAGCCATGGTTTGCTTGGTTTTTCTTGGTGATAGCAAAGATTTCTTGGTGCGAGCAGTAGCGAATTGTCTATCCTTTGGCATTGAAGATTGAACCTAATCTAATATCACATGCAAGGCACCTCCTTACCTCTCTTTGAAGTACAATAAATTATCAACAATTAATCCATAGACTTCACAAATAAAAATAACATATGACATAGTAGAATAATGAATTAATAAATTAAATAATAATGCAGTGCCTCTTAAGGAGGGCAGATCCCCACCACTTGGGCTAAATACAATGTGAGTACACAAATTAAGAGATGAATAATTGATGATATATGATAATTTCCTAAGCTACACTTGGATATAAGTGATAATTAAAATATAATATCTCATAATATAGCCGATGACTATACTATTTTTGGTATGTAACAATCTATTATTTTCTAGGTCTCTTAAAATACCTACAAAGATTATTAAACACTTGGTAATGTAAGATATTTTTTAGATGTTAATGAAACATATATGAATGCATACAAAATAGCTAAATCTAAAATGCTAATAGTGGTGATTAATGAGAGCAAGGTTAAAATATATGGGAAGGGTATCATCAAAATTGCACATGTGAGTGGCCTCCTTTCTCCCTTTGAAGCTCAAAAAATCACTTATAGATATGACCTCATGGATAAATTTTGATAACAAATGCTTGAGCAATATGGATCTAAATTTATATAAGTTTTGATGCCCAAGAGTGTTTAATCCAAATGCCATCCAAATGGGCCAATTTATAAAATTGCCTCTCCTAGTATTTTATCAAAGTGGAGGGGTGAGGTGTCTTGCTAATTGGGGAAGATATGGAGCTAACTAGGATGATTGGACTAAGTGAAATCAATTACTCCCATTATTGGGGTTGATTTGGGAAGGTGAAAAATATGGAGGAAAGTTGGCCATCTTCCCCTACGTATTAATTTACTATGGTGGTAGAGAGGATAGGCAAAGCAATTTGAGCATTGATTGGATACTATAGGTAGGGATAAGGTGTTGGCTATGTTCTTGATGTAAATATTCCACCTATGAATATACTACTTACTATTCACAAGATGATGAATTCATAAATTTGACCATTGCAGGTCAAATCTGGGAGGGGGAGTTAAAATCAAGACAATAAAAGGAGTTAGTGTGAATACATCACCTAAAAAGGGTATTTGAATTTACCACTTGAAAAACAAATTTGAATATGCCACCTGAATTGAAAATAGATAGTATTTTTTTTAAAGAAATTTTGGCTACCAATTTGGAGTTAAATATGGTTGTCTATAATAATTGAAAATATCATTTTGATTTCTTTCCAAAAGTACCAATTTTATAAAATTTAGAAGTTGTTTGGTCAATTTTGGTAAGGACAGAGTTAATGGGGTATTTTTATTGTAAATTTAGGTACAAAAGGATGATTTGGTCAAATTGATCAAAGGGGGTTATTAGTGACATGTCTCATACATATGATTGGGTGTCTATACATCTCAAATTTAAGTACTTTCTTGAGTAGCATGTATCTATGCCCAAACATAAAACAATAGGTTACAAAACTATTGAGGTGTGATTATAAAACCATTTATAATAAGGATAAGAAAAATGTAGTCATCGATGTAATATCCCACCAATGTGAGGATTAGGGTATGTTATGTACCATCTATATTGCACTTCCTCAATGGACCCATCATCTCCAAGGAGAAGTAACCCAATATTACACCTTGCAATCATTAATTCAGTAGCTTCAAATTGATATTGACTCTCACCCATGATGTACATGGGATGGACAATATTTATGATATGAGGGTCACCTCATTATCCCTAAAAATTTACCACTTTATGAGTCAATACTATAGGAAATGCATGATTCTATGATTATAGAATATTCAAGATTCTCAAAAAATGTATGAATGGGCTAAATGCATGTTTTTTGGGTAGATATGAAAAAGGATATCAAGACCTTTATTGCAAAATGTGAAACTTGTCAATGTGTTAAGGGTAAAACTATTTTCATACCAGGCACAATATAATATCTTCTAATTTTAAGGACCATTTGGATAGATATTTCTATGGATTTTGTTGAAGGTCTCCCAAATTTTGGATGTGAAATTATCATTCCTATGGTGGTGGATCATATATCTAAGTAAGGTCACTTCTATCCTCTAACCCACCCTTACAAGGCCTCAAATATTATCCAAATGTATCTTGATTCTATTTTTTTCCTTTATGGCATGCCCTGGTCTATTATATCTAATCATGACCTTATATCCTCTAGTCATATTTGGTATAAAATATTCAAGTTGCACAACACATAACTTAAGATGAGCTTGGCATACCATATCTAGACTGATAGGTTTAAAATTATTAAAAAGTTCTTGGAAACTTATCTTTGTTGCTTTGCATATAAGTAATAGACGTATTGGGTCAAATGGATTTCATTGGTTGAGTGACTATAATACTTTCTATAACTACACCAATATTGCACCATATAAAATAGTTTATGAACACCCTCCACTATCACTTCTACCATAAATTATAGGTAGTTCAAAGGTTCAAGGAGTGTATTCCACTCTCATAGAGTATGCACAACTACTTGAACATCTCAAAGATAATTTTGCCATGGCACAAAATAATTTGTAACAACAAGTAGATCTATACCATTATAATTATAGTTTTAACATCAAGCACATGGGTTATTATTCCTATAGCCCTACAAAAAACAATCACTAAAACTTTATGGTAATAAAAAATCAAAACTAAAATTATACAAACCATATAAAGTGCTCTAGTAGGTTAGCCTCATGGTTTGCAAGCTATAATTATCACCTCCTTCCATTATACATCTACTTTTCCATGTCTCATATTTGAAGGTCTTTGGAAACTACATATAGGTCCAGTCCACACTACCCTAGTTGGATGAGGAAGACTTAGTCATCTTATAAACTATGAGGATTAAGGACTAGCATACATGTAATTTTTGTAACCACACTCCCATTAATGTTCTAGTACAATGGCATAGACTACAGCTAGAAGATGCCACCTAAGAGTCACTCCATCAACTATAATAATAGTTTTCTCACCACACGATTTGGTGATTAATATTCTTGAATGGGGAGGGCATGTTAGACCCTATCCTAACACAACCATTATTATGTACTTTCCCATTAATGATGTATGTTTTCACCTTGAGCACCTAGTGTGTATGGGCCTATCATGATGTAATATTTACTTTTATTATAAGTAGGATTTAGTAGATCATGTCCCCTCTTTCATGTGGTCCAACCCTTGAGCATTAGGGATAGGGTCTATATAAAGACATGTTTGGAGTAGAATGTATCTCATATTGTATCAAAGCTCTGCTTATAAGGAGGTTTCCCCTCAAATAATCTTGTGATATCTATTTTTATTGATTAATTAAAGATTGTTGTATTTCCATATTTTTTTTTGAATACTTCTATTATTTTCATTTTCATGGTCTTTTAGTTTATAAGTATTTATATTTATTCATGCATTTATATTATGACTATGCTTATTTTTATATGAAGGTTTCTAATAGAGCTATAAAAGCAAAGATAGTGTTAAAATCAAGTGAGAAAAAAGAGCACAATGATGATTGTTACCAATCAAATTGGATGAGAAAGGTTCAAAAAGTAAAATTTTACAAAGGCACTACCTATGAGGCAAAAGTGTTGTTCATGCTTTTCCTCAAGCCCCAACAATTTTATTTTTGGAGCAATAAATGCTACAAATTCATTCTTGGGGGTGATTGATTTAAGTTTATTTGAATGTTTGGTTGATTGATAAAGGTATTGGCAAGTTTAGATGTTGATGATGTTCTCAAATTGTGTGTTTAAATTTATCCCATTTTTATGCATTAGTTGCATAATAAACACATCAAAAATTGACATAGATATTTCAATTTTGAGACAAGAAGATTTATTGTTGCTTAGGATTAGTGATGGAAGATGACTAGTGCTTTTGATTGTTTAATTAAAGGTGATATTTTGTATTTTTATATCTTTAAATTTCATCATGCCCTAGAGTGCCCCCTCAATTTTTGGAAGGAAAATCAAGTTGTACCAAATAAAATTGACTTGATTATAATCCACACTAGTGTTGTGATGAGGAATTAATTAAGGACAAACAACAAAAATTGACTAGAAATGTGAAGGGGGTAAAAATAAATTTATTTTAATGATGGATAGGAGAGAAAATATATTTGGAGCATGGATAGTAGTTGATTCTTTTTATGGTCTTATTCACACATCTATTGTATCGAGTTGATCGAGTGAGGGAATACGTAAATATATGGGGAGCATAAGTATAGGTATGAATAAAACATAACCTCTATTAGTCATTAAATACCTTTAAAAGCATACCTAAAGGAATGGGTGACACTTTCATTTCATAAACTAGCAATTCTATCACACTTATTCTTTCATGCCCTAATGGTGTTTTCATTGCACAACAGTGCTACCACAATTTGGGTAGTATTTATTGCTCGATGGTACTTTTTCCATCATATGGTGTTCTTACCTTAGAATAACACTTTTTCTTAAAATAGATTCTTTTGCTTTTTTATATCTTTATTTTGCAAGTTATGATGCTAACAAGGTTATTATTTTGGATGTAGAAGTGGTTGCAAACACTAAATTAAGGAAGTGACACACACATGAACTAGAGACCATTTAAGGTTTTCTAGGATTTGTAGACCATGCAATAATTATGGTATTTGGGCTATATCATATGGCCATAATGCCAAAGGTCAATTTTTACGAGGTACTCCTTATAGGATTTGGTAGAGTATTGGTATTTAAAAATGAATGTCTTCTAGTTTCCCATAGTGGAAATGCAAATCACATTGGAGGATATTTAGAAGATCTTAGAGTAACTATTAGAGAAGTGTAGGTTCATATCAACAATAACCATAGCCATTGCTTAGAAATATTAACAAGGATGTAGAATTCCTAGTTATCAAGTCAAGCATTAACATAATGTTGCTTATGTTTGGGCCACCTTCATTGATATACCATGCACTTATATGCATTAGTTTTTGGCATGATCATTTGAAACACAAGTAAGAGGGTGGTCCAATAGGGCTTGGAAGATATTGTGGCTAATGTGCATGACCAAAAAATAGTTTTTTTATGGGTACTTGTAGTGTTATAATATCTCCATTAGTCACTACATAAGGTGGTTTACATAAGCAAGGGAATCCTAGCTTGCTACATGTTGCTGCAAGTGTGGGCTTAAGAGCACATTGCCATGATAAGACCACAATATTTCTAGGGTCAATGAAAATTGAGGAGGCACAAACAACATGCAAATGAAGTAGCAAATACCATCAAATGATGTAGCAAAAACCACCAAAAATATCTAATAGTATAGATAGGGGGAAAATGGAGGCATAAGCAACACTACAGTAGTAGAAATAGCAACAAGACCACCACTATTAGCATTGTTGAAGGGCATGATAGGTGAGGCAAGACTGATTACATAACCTAAATCTACTATAGAGGCAATGTAGAAAGTCCTATTTGGAAAGTTTCAAGTATGAAGGCTACACTAAAAACTACTTAGGTAGAGGCATTGATATAGATAGTAAAGAGAGACCATCTAGAAGGACAAGTCATAAATATGTAATAGACCACTCATGGTCTAACTGCAAAGCAGGACATAGTGGCAAAAAGGGCTACAAAAACAATAGGAGGATCTTGGAATAGCCATATGGTCTAGACTTTGTTAGACTAGATGGCATAAGTATAAAAGGACCTACATGTAAATATTGAGCAAGTAGATCAATATAGAGTAGTGCATCATGTAGCTATCCCAATAAACATGTGC